>LOEQ01000355.1:177229-187534 GCA_001685075.1 Bramus lutescens | reverse complement strand
TTCTTTCTTTCTTTCTTTCTTTCTTTCTTTCTTCTTTCTTCCTTCCTTCCTTCCGTCCTTCCTTCTTTCTTTCATCTCTCTCTCTCCCTTTCTCTCTCTTCCTCCTCCCTCTCTCCCCCTCTCTTTCTTTCCTACTCTCTCTCTCTCTCTCTCTCTCTCTCTTTCTTCTTTCTTTCAAGACAGGGTCTGACTAGGTAACTCAGGCAACTGCATACTCATAGTGTTTCTGCATTACTCTTCCGAATTCTGGCTTTCTAGGAGTGTGTCACCTGGCCCTTCTGGGAGAATTGTTAGTTGACTGGTAAAGAGTGAGGAGAAACCATTCTCTCAGCTTAGTAGTGTGCTTAGGGACACAGCTGTGGTTTCCTGTCTTTGATTGGTGGTTTTACCTGTGGTCCTTGATGCCCAGAAGCTGTGTGACTGGTCCCAGTGGATGGCTTTGAGTCCTGACATCCAACTGTCTTATCTTCATCCTCCATGTCTTATAATTTCAAAGATGATGATTCAGGGATGAGGAACAAGGTCTGGATTGAAGGAGACACAGCATAGACACAGCAGTAATTGAAGACCATTGGAAGGAGATGACTAAATTCCCTTCTCTCTTGCCTTGGAACTCAGAGGGTGGACCCATGCTAAGTTAGAATGCTCTCACCTTTCCATGGTTGGCTCTTTCTTTGAGTCCACCATATTTATCTGCATTCTTATCGAGTTTTTGGCTGCTCTTGAAATAAACCCTTGTTGAACTATCACATCTTAATTCCTTTCCCAACATCCCTTGAGGCTTGTGTTTTGAAACACACAGGTTGCCCTAGCTAATGGGCTGACTCCACAGGAGTGCTCAGGTAACTTTCCAGGGTTGGCCACAGGAGTGAGTCACCAGCCGAACCCTATCCCGATCCCACCATCTCCCAAGAGACAAGAGTCTCTTACTCCTTCCTGCCTTGTCTGCATTTCTGGATTGTTATGACTGGCGCAGTGAGATTTCCCCATGTGAAACTTTGAGTACATTTAGAAGAGAATGTGCAATTTTAAAGCTTCAGAGAAGAGAAAATTATACAGTTTGCCTTGGTCACAATACTTTTCATGTATATATTCTGAGATTTTGGGGGGTAACTTAATTCTACTTGCTGTAATTTGAGATCATTTTCCATTTTCGTAGTTTTCAGAGCAGGTGAAGAAGTGCTTAGGGATCTTTTCCAGCAGTTTCCCAAACTTTCTGAGACAGAAATGCGACCTCAAATGAAAGAAAACCCTGAAATCCAACAAATGGGGCAGGTGACAGGGAACCCGCCACATCCTTGTCTTTTTCTCTAAGGCAAGTGAAGCGGACTCTGAAAAGTCTCTATAAATTTACCTTCCCATAACGTCCGATGTTTGCTAAACAAGACTTCCTTCCATTCTGCAGTTTAATTTTTAGAACCAATCTAAATGCTTAACATTAATTACTTCCTGCCACAAAGCTGCAAATGCCAAGTGAAACATGCTTCCTTCTATGAATTCAAGACTGCTGAGTGGTCTCTGCATGGGCAGAAACTGGTCGTTTTCTTTACTTTTAAGAGTTTGCTTTAAATTGTGTGTGAAGGGACTCTGGAGAGCATGGCTCCGGCAGGCCTTGGCCTTCTCTCCCAGTCCCTCTGCCTTGCTAAAAACTGTTAGACTACATTCCTAAAGCTAGCCACCAAGGTCTCTTTCCTTATTTGATTACTTCTTCCTCCTGAGGCTGACTACCGAGGTCCAGCTATCAAGTTTCGAAGTCCAACAATCAAAAGTACCCTTTGCTCACCTAACCAATAAGCATACTTAATACTAAACTCCTCGTCCTAACACAGGTTTCACACTTTATCTTTGTAAACCACCATTTGCCCATTTTCCACATCTATCTCCTCTCTGTCCAGAGGCAGTCTTCTGTCCCCCTGGGACAGATATTCCTTCCCCCTTTCCTTTGTCCCTTCCTCTTCTCCCTCATCCCCTATCCCCTTTACCACCACACCCTAGCTCATCCTAACACAGCCCTCCCCTTCTTCTCCTCTTAAAAATGACTCCTGCAAGGCCATTTGCTGCTGGGTTTTCAGTTTATTCTTTAAAAATTTTTATTTTTATTTTATTTTTTTTGCCTGAGTCAGAAAGCAGTCCCTTAACTTCACTCCCGCCTTAATAAAGGATCTCTCTGTGGAAATGGGTGTTTGAGTGTGGTTTGTGCCTAATCCAAGGTCTGGGAGGAAGCCCCCACTAAGTGCGAGAGTTCCCTTTAGTGTGTATGTGTATTTGTTAGTGCGCATGGGTGCAGGTGCCCAAAGGGGTCAGAAGAGGACACTGGATCCACAGAGTTGGAATTTCTGACAGCTGTGAGCCACCTGATTTTGGTGCTGGGAACCTGTCTTAGTTGCAGATTCTATTGCTGTGATGAAACACCATGACTAAGACAACTTAGAGAGGAAACCATTTCATTGGAGGTTTGCTTACAGTTTCAGAGGATGAATCCACAATGGGAGGGAGGAGATGGCAGCAGGCAGGCAGACAAACAGGGTGCTAGAGCAGTAGACGGGAGCACATATCAGAGCCGTGGGTTTCAGGCAGAGAGAGGGGCTCATCCTGGCAAGAGCGTTTGAAACCTCAAAGCCCATCTCCAGTAACACATCTCCTCTAGGAAGGCCATGCCTCCTAATCCTTCCCAAATAGTTCCACTAACCGGGGACCGAGCATTCAAATATATGAGCCTATGGGGCCTTTCTGGTTCAAACCATCACAGAACCTAGCTCAGGTCCTCAGGAAGAGCAGTACAGACCTACAATGCTGAGCCAGCTCTCCAGCCCCAAGACTGGCTACTGTCTTACTTGCTGCATTAGTGACAGGAACAGAAGTAAAATGATTTTTGGGTAACCTGGAAACTATGTTGAAAACAGGTCATGTTGTTACGACATAACAATTTGGTTTGACTTAAAGAATGTTATTGTTGTACAAGAAGAAAGTCATTTACAAGTGAACCTAACATGTTTCAACTGTGAACAAAACAGAAAAAATATTTATGTTAAAATGGGCAAAATACCCCAAAATTAAACACACCATGAGCCTGTTGAACCATGCATTGAAATACACGAAGAGTGTAAGACGTAAAGCTAGACCGTGACCCCTAGGGACTGCACTGTCATGCTCTGGGAGCTCTGTATCTCAAGCCTCTGCGCTGGCCCCCACAGGCAAGAGGACTTTGAGACTGGCCTTCGTGTGGCTCTTGCTCCCCATACAGAGCCACCTGTCAGCACTCAGTGCTAGCCGATACTATCAAGTGTCTCTGGGACAATGCCATCCTCTAGCCTCCACCCTGAAGGACTTCAGGGCATGTGTGGGTCAAGCCTGCAAACTCTGAAAGCGTTCTAACCAGAGATGTTCTAACCAGTAGAACCCTGAAGTAGTTTTCCATCTGGCCAACTGTTTCCCTCTTGGTGAGATGTCTCTTTACAAAATATTACCATAACCTCTCTATCAGCATAGTATTCTAAGAAATATTTGCATAAGTAAACTAAACATATTCATAAGGCAAATCTCCTGTTTATATCCTAATAGCTAAGGGCTTCCCAACCCACTGGCCATCTTCTCTGCACTTAAATCACTTGTTATGCAAAAGCATCAGACATAAACCTCATAGCATAAAGGAAGAAGGATTTATTTGAGCTCATGGTTTCAGTGGTATAATTCTGCTTGATGTGTGGTGCACAGGTCTGCTGTAGTAACCAGGAAGGAGAGGGAGAGTCAGAAGAAACTGGAAAGCAGAGTGAAAGCGTGAGAATGAAGGAAGGGCAATACAACACACACACGCACACTCGCACAAACACATGTGTGTGCATGCATGTGCATGAGAGAGAGAGAGAGAGAGGGAGAGAGAAAGAGAGAGAGAGAGAGAAAATACAGGAATTGGCCAAAGTAAGATATAGCCAGTAAGGATCCATCCCAAAGGTCTACATCCTTAAATATGAGATACTTTATTTTATCTCATATTTTAACTACCTACTAATAATGCTATAATTTTATGACCCATCAAGTGATTGATCAGCTCATTTGGTTAGACCCCCATTGTCTACTCTCCTAGGTAATTATCAATCCAATGGTTGACAATCAAGATTAAGCATTGCATTTCCTGCCTGTGATGTGGTTAGGCTAATGTTTAATGGGGAATCTTACTGAGAATTTACATATATTGATTGATACCATTTGTAATGCATCTACTTCTCCAAAGTTCATATTTTGGAACTTAAACCAAAAGAGTATCAGTAAATGGTGTAGATTCCTAGGAAGGGATTAAGTCACTTTTACGAAGTGATCCGCTCTCTTGAATGGAATACTGCTCTTTAAAAAGAGGTTGAAGGACCAGGCATAGTGGCATATACCTATTTTGTTTGTTTGTTTTGAGAGGGGGTTTCTCTGTGTAGCCATGGCTGTCCTAGAACTCACTCTGTAGGCCAGGCTGGTTTTGAACTCAGAGATTCTCCTGCCTCTGCCTCCAGTACTGGGAGAAAAGGTGTGAGCCACCACACCCTGCTAGAACACATCTTTAATCCCAGCAGGAGGCAGAGACCAGCAAAGCTCTGTGAGTTCAATACCAGCCTAGTCTACATAGAGAGTTCCAGGACATCCAGGGGCATAGAGACCTGTCTCGTGTGTGTGTGTGTGTGTGTGTGTGTGTGTGTGTGTGTAAAAGGAGGCTGAAGGAGCAGTTCTTCCCATTCTGCAATATCAGGTGGCATTGCTCCCCCATCCCTGCAAGTGAGGATGAGGATACAGCAAGAAGGTACTGGCTTGTAAAACAAGTCTTTATCAGACACCAAATCTCTAAGAATCACAACCTTGGAACTTCCTGCCTCTAAAACTGTGAGGAATGACTATCTACTATTACATAATACATGAACCAACTTGTAGCATTTTGTTATAGCAGCATGAAAGGAGTGGCTGTTGGAATACTCTGTGTTGTATACATTTAAGAGTTCATTACCATGGCTGCTCATTAAGTATTCTACAAAGACTGCAGTATTAACAGTCTCTGACATTTGGTGTTCACCCGTTCAAGTGTTGAACCAGTAGGTTTTCAGATTCATATAATATCTTTTGGTGTTTTTTTTTTTCCCTTGTTTGTTTTGAGGAAGCTCTCCCTTCTGTCGTTCAAGCCGGCTAGCACGGCATTCAGTAACCACTTGCCTAACCCTCCACAGGGTGCCATCATACCAGGCTCCCATAGGAAGTTTCTATGTAGAACAAATATTCTAGTTCTGGGTTCTGTTTATCAACTTTAATGTAAGGTTCACATATCAAAAGGTTCCCACTCAATAGTGAGGAATCCAGACCAGGACACAGAGGAGGTTAAAACTTTCCTTGAGAATTCCTGAAATGACTAAGAATGTTTCCCTTTGTAAGAATGACCTTCTCTGAGAGAGCTAGGTGTGTCGACCACCTGAGGACAAGTCAACAAAGGAAAGCATCGCTTACCCTATTTGGTTCCTTACCTCAGTGATTTTGTTGGCTCTTCAGATGTAATAGGAAGATTATAATGATATATAAATGTAAGAAAATGATACCAAAATAAGGAGGGACCCAATTCTTGCTTCCCACTAGTCTATCTTCCTTCAAATAGGAAAAAATTTTTAATTGCAAATTTACCATCTTATTTTTAGATTTGGGTGGCTTATGTGTTATAAATATGGCTTACTTCTAAAAGCCATTCGTTCAGATTTGACAGTTGGTGTGGTATTCCCCTTTGTATGTTCTGAATATGTTTTATTACCATTGGTTAATAAAGAAGTTGCTTCAACCTATGACGACAGGCAGAAAATAGCCAGGGGCTGGAAGAGATATAGAGAGAAAGAAGGCAAAGTCAGAGAGATGCTATGTAGCTTCCAAAGGAGACAGACGCTGGAACCTTACTGATAGGCCACAGCCTCGTCATGTTACGTAGATAAATAGAAATGGGTTAATTTAAGATGTAAGAGTTAGCTAATAAGAAACCTGAGCTAATAGGCCAAGCAGTGTTGGAATTTATGCATTTTCTGGTGATTATTCGGGTCTGTGCAGCTGGAAAATGAAGGTGCAGTCTCTGCTTACAGACAGTGGGTTATTTGTGTGGCTCTAGAGTTAGAATCAGGGCTTGTCTAAATCAGTCTCTATAACATTGCTCTTTTTCCGATTTTGGTGTAGGTCTATGAAGGATTCATGCCAATAGATTAATTTATTTCTCCTTAGCAAAAAAAAAAAACGAGGAAAAAATTAACTTTTTGTCTTTAAGTGTCCATTTGTGTTCGGGGAAAGCTTTGTTTGATCATGTGTTTTGGAACCTTAACAGTCAGCTTTCACTCATGGAGAAAAAAGTCAAACTTAGCTAATCACAGACAGCAATCTAGAGCCCTGAGATCACTGGGCTACTGGATAAACCCTGGACCATCATGCTCTGTGGGATAAAAGGAATTCTGTTATTTTCAAGGGAGTTTGACAAAAAATAAACCCTGTTACTATCGCTGACACATTTTAGCAACTACAACAGGTTAACTCCCTACAGAACCAGCTCTGAGAACTTCCCCCGAGAAGCAGTGTTGAAACACTGCCGAGCTTCTTGCTAATCAGTGGTCAAATCACTGGGGGAGTCAGGAGATGCTGGACTCCGGCCCTGAAACAGGATTTCATTTAGAAGTGACAGAACAGATCATTCCAGACAAAGAAGTTGTAGGAGAAAGTATCCTGAGTGAAGTGAAAGTCCCCAATGGGAATTCTAAGCCCTGTGTCACCTAGGATATAGCGGGCACAAAAATATGAGCGCTTCCAGGAAATGGCCTTCGCCCATAGCTTCACTTCCCATTTAAGAGACAAACAAAAATGGATAAATAAAACAACAGGAGTTTAGGTTTAGATGGTTCAAATGGCCACACACATAACAGAAATCACTCCAGGTTGTTTTGTTTGTTTGTTTGTTTTGATTTTGGTTTTCCTTTCATTTGGTTTTTCAAGACAGGGTTTCTCTGTGTAGCCCTGGCTGTCCTGGAACTCACTCTGTAGATCAGGCTGGCCACAAACTCCGAGATCTGGCTGCCTATACCTCCCAAGTGCTGGCATAAAAAGTGTGTGCCACCACCGCCCAGCTCACTCCCGGTATTTTAAGAAAAAAGATATGCTACATAGAGAGTTAGATAATCCTGAGAGTTTTGAAGAATGCTGGAAAAGCATGGCTGGGCCCTCAAGGGTGAACCCCAGAACACTGGCAACTGACCATTAAGAAATGTTCTATTTAAAAAAGAAATAATAAAAAGTAAGAAGTGTTCTACTTTTTGCCAAAGGCAGGAGTTCCCATGGGGCGTGTGAAAGTCAAGAACAACACAGTAGCCATCACTAGAGAAGCTGGGATCTGGATGCGATCTACAGGGAACAAGAACATGTTTGTGGTAGTCTGGACGCGAATGGACTCCCTAAGTTCGTATATTTGCTCACTGGGGCTCCAGTTGGTGGACCTGTGAAGGAAGGTTTGGCCTTGTTACAGGAGGTGTGTCGCTAAGAGCTGGCTTTGAAGTTTCAAAAGCGCACAGCATTTCCAGTGTGTCTCTCTGCCCTTTGGTATGTTTTAGCTCAGTTGCTGCTCCAGGACCTGCACGCCTGCCCTCTGCCATGATGATCAACCCTCCGACACTGTAAGTCTTGACACCCCAAGCCTCTTCCTTCTCTAGGTTTCCTTGGTCGTTGTGTATTATCACAGCAACAGAAAAGTAACTAGGAAAATTCAACCACCTCCTTCAACTAACTTTTGAAGCAGGGCCTCTCTATGTCACCTAGACTGGCCTCAGACTTCAAATCTACTGCCTCAGTCTCCTGAAGGATGAGAGACCCACTCTACCGTGACTCCCTCACTCCTCCCACTGCCTCCTCAGCCACGAGGTTGGGGCCCCACGAGAGTCTCCCGGCGCAGGAGCCCCACCACCAGCAGTTCTGAAGACTGACACCGCCATCACCAGGGCCTTCCTTGACCATAGAAAGCATTGGAAAAATAGCAAGGAGATGGCCTTGCCCCACCTTTGAAGACTCAGGCACGTTGTCTACTTGCTAAACTCTAGATCTATACCCAAAGTCAAATGGAAGGAAGTCTGCGGGAGGCTTTTAGCTTTGCACTGTCTCCTGGACAAGAATACATACAAGAAGCACATGAGTGTCAGCTTCCACATTCACATATAATCACATATAAACTTCACAGGCCTGGGTTGTTATTATCACTAACACCTTTGGCTTATTTATGTATTTATTTATTTTTTGAGACATGGTCGACCTATATAGCTCTGGGCTGTCCTGAAACTCATTATATAGAATATAGACCAGGTTGGCCTTGAACTCACAGAGATCCACCTACCTCTGCCTCCTGAGTCCTGGGATTAATTGCCATGTACCTCTATATCTGGCTCATTCTTAATGCTTTCTGTGAGCACCCCAAAGTTGTTGAGAATATAATTGGTGGGGTTTTTACCCTAACGACTTCTTATGCCAGAAAATACACAACACGCCTTAGTCACTGGGCTGGCCAGCTTTCTGTCACCTTGCTGTAAGCTAAAATTATCTGGGAAGAGGGAATCTCAATTGAGAAATAGCCTCCATCAGATTGGCTGGACGGCCCAGGCCACTGTGGGTCCTGNTTTCTCTGTGTAGCCCTGGCTGTCCTGGAACTCACTCTGTAGATCAGGCTGGCCACAAACTCCGAGATCTGGCTGCCTATACCTCCCAAGTGCTGGCATAAAAAGTGTGTGCCACCACCGCCCAGCTCACTCCCGGTATTTTAAGAAAAAAGATATGCTACATAGAGAGTTAGATAATCCTGAGAGTTTTGAAGAATGCTGGAAAAGCATGGCTGGGCCCTCAAGGGTGAACCCCAGAACACTGGCAACTGACCATTAAGAAATGTTCTATTTAAAAAAGAAATAATAAAAAGTAAGAAGTGTTCTACTTTTTGCCAAAGGCAGGAGTTCCCATGGGGCGTGTGAAAGTCAAGAACAACACAGTAGCCATCACTAGAGAAGCTGGGATCTGGATGCGATCTACAGGGAACAAGAACATGTTTGTGGTAGTCTGGACGCGAATGGACTCCCTAAGTTCGTATATTTGCTCACTGGGGCTCCAGTTGGTGGACCTGTGAAGGAAGGTTTGGCCTTGTTACAGGAGGTGTGTCGCTAAGAGCTGGCTTTGAAGTTTCAAAAGCGCACAGCATTTCCAGTGTGTCTCTCTGCCCTTTGGTATGTTTTAGCTCAGTTGCTGCTCCAGGACCTGCACGCCTGCCCTCTGCCATGATGATCAACCCTCCGACACTGTAAGTCTTGACACCCCAAGCCTCTTCCTTCTCTAGGTTTCCTTGGTCGTTGTGTATTATCACAGCAACAGAAAAGTAACTAGGAAAATTCAACCACCTCCTTCAACTAACTTTTGAAGCAGGGCCTCTCTATGTCACCTAGACTGGCCTCAGACTTCAAATCTACTGCCTCAGTCTCCTGAAGGATGAGAGACCCACTCTACCGTGACTCCCTCACTCCTCCCACTGCCTCCTCAGCCACGAGGTTGGGGCCCCACGAGAGTCTCCCGGCGCAGGAGCCCCACCACCAGCAGTTCTGAAGACTGACACCGCCATCACCAGGGCCTTCCTTGACCATAGAAAGCATTGGAAAAATAGCAAGGAGATGGCCTTGCCCCACCTTTGAAGACTCAGGCACGTTGTCTACTTGCTAAACTCTAGATCTATACCCAAAGTCAAATGGAAGGAAGTCTGCGGGAGGCTTTTAGCTTTGCACTGTCTCCTGGACAAGAATACATACAAGAAGCACATGAGTGTCAGCTTCCACATTCACATATAATCACATATAAACTTCACAGGCCTGGGTTGTTATTATCACTAACACCTTTGGCTTATTTATGTATTTATTTATTTTTTGAGACATGGTCGACCTATATAGCTCTGGGCTGTCCTGAAACTCATTATATAGAATATAGACCAGGTTGGCCTTGAACTCACAGAGATCCACCTACCTCTGCCTCCTGAGTCCTGGGATTAATTGCCATGTACCTCTATATCTGGCTCATTCTTAATGCTTTCTGTGAGCACCCCAAAGTTGTTGAGAATATAATTGGTGGGGTTTTTACCCTAACGACTTCTTATGCCAGAAAATACACAACACGCCTTAGTCACTGGGCTGGCCAGCTTTCTGTCACCTTGCTGTAAGCTAAAATTATCTGGGAAGAGGGAATCTCAATTGAGAAATAGCCTCCATCAGATTGGCTGGACGGCCCAGGCCACTGTGGGTCCTG
>LOEQ01000355.1:134856-149476 GCA_001685075.1 Bramus lutescens | reverse complement strand
CAAACCAAACCAAACCAAACCAAACCAAACCAAACCAAACCAAACCAAACCAAACCAAAACAAGAAACGAACAAACAAAAACCAGGGGTGGGTATCTTGCTCAGTGCTGGTCTCACTTGGCAACAGGCCCTGGCTTTGGTCTCTAATACCACATAAAGTCCCAGCATGGTGGGTGGCACACTGCCTGGGAGCCAAGCACAAGAAGACGTGTAGGAGGAGCACAAAGGTTGCCTAGGAACTTCAACGCCAGCCTGAACTACAGAAGAGCCTTATTCAAAACAGGAACCAACCTCCCTCAAACGGAAACAAAAAAAAAAAGTCCAATTTAAAAATAAAAAGACTACGGCAAGTCCTGCGTCTCTCCTCAGTAGTTCAGCAAACCAAACCTGTAAAGTGGCGAACTCGCCGGTGTTCTTACACGGGAAAGAAGAAGAAAACAGTAATTATACCAAGAACGTGGAGAGGAGGGGCGTGGCGCGCAAGCTCAGTAGCCAAGTGTTTTGCCGCACCTGCTGGATAAATGTCAGCTCTTTCCGGAGAACGCGCAGAGGAACTGAAGTGGAGTTGATAGTTGTCTTTTCAGTTCTGCCTGGGCTGTGTAAGGCTCCTGCTGGTTGGCATCGCTGTCCCCTGTTTCAGGACACTCCTGAGTCCAGTCGTGAGCTCACATCTAGCTGTGCTTCTTGCTTTAATAAACATGACTTCTCCTAAACCTTGCAGGGTTTGGAAAGACGTCGTTTGACTGCGAGAGTCCTGAGACTGACTTCTGCATCTCTTGCTTAATTTTATTAAAGATTTAAATCCAAGGTGCATGTCTGTAGTCCCTGTACCTGGGATGCCATGGTAGGAGATTACAAGGAAAACTGGGCTGCACGCAGGGACTACTCTCAAAGGAAGAAAAGGTTCCCATGCAGAAGCACATCTTTTCAATCCCCCAAACAGTAGGAAGGACACTAGCCCACTCCGAGCTTGTGTCTCTGGCAGGCCTTGCCCTTCTCCCCAGTTCTATCTGCCTTGCTAAAAACTGTTAGATTACATTTCTGAAGCTAACCCCCAAGTACATTTCCTTATTGGCCAATCCCTCCTCCTGAGGCTGATTATCAAGGCCCAGCTAGCAAAGTACTGAAATGCAGCAAAAATACCCCCGGGCTCACCTACTTAGCATGCCCCATTAATATTAAACACCTCATCCGAACGCAGGATTTTACCTTTATAAAATGCTGTTTGCCTATGTGCCATAGCTGTCTCCTCTCTATCCAGAGGCAGTCTTTTGTCCTCTGGAACAAGCACCCTTGCCTCCTTTTTCTTGTTTCTGTCCTCTTCTCCCTCATCCTCTATCTCCTGTTTTTGTCTCTTATTCCCAGCCCTCTGTCCCTCTGGCACAAATAAATCTCCTTTGTGCTGAGAACTTGGTCTGTCTTGGGGGCCCTGAGCTGATACTTTTCCTTTCAAGAACCTGCCCCTCTCGACTCAAACAAACAAAACTGTTTCACATGGTGTTATGATTCAGAATTAATTCAAACGTGTGTGTGTGTGTGTGTGTGTGTCTGTGCGTTCACACGAATGTGGAAGGCAGACAACTTTGGGTATTGATCCTCGGGAACTACCCATCACTCATTGGCCTGAACCTCACCTCGTAGGTTGGGGTGTCAGGAGAGTGAGCCCCAGGGATCTGCTTGTCATCACCTCCTCAGCTCTGAGTAACAAACTTGTACCACAGTGCTTGGCTTTTTATGCAGGTATTAAGGATCTGGGTGTTTTCATTTTTATGTGACAATCACCCTACTCAGTGAGCCATTTCCCCCACCCTAATTCATACATCTTCAAGGAATAGAACAAAGTCTAAAATTTTCTTCTGTTATAAGCTTGTTGTGTAAGTTTCCTCTGAGATTGAAACATTCCACCCTACAGGGAAGCTCCTTAAACAGGAAGGTAAACAACTCAATGTGGCTTCAGGAAGTCCCTGAAACTGAGCAGGTTCACTAGGCCCCTCCCTGCCAGAGAGAATAGTAGAAGCTGAGAGTCCTTCTCAGAGGAGTAGCGTTAAGCTGCAAAGACAACACTCAGACAAACCAAGCAGCAAAGAAGATGCGAAGACCAGACCAGGTACCTGGAAGAAGCGAAACCTAGCCAAGTTGCTGGAAGGTTTAGACCAGTCACTTGGAAGAGACACTGCTGAGCTGTCTGCAGGCTGTGCAGTGGGCTCCAGGATCCAGCTTTGTGAGCTGTCACTCATGCAGGAGTGGGCTTTGGTGACACAGCTGTCTTTGAGTCATCTCTGCTCCTGAAGTAACCCCTCTTCCATATCCCTGTAAGTAACCCCAATAAAATGCATGGATCACCATGTTGGACTTTGATGGTATCTGTATTTTGGTCTGTCATGAGCTCCCCCATCTGGGGTGAGCAGATGTGGTATCATGCTTCCTCAGGAAAGTTTGGTGCACAGCATAATTGCTGCCCAAATAGGGCCACAGCAGAACCAAAGATGAGCTGGGGAGGAGTAAGTGCGTGGTCCTGACTGCGGATAGCAAGGGTGCACTGAGGCACTGAAGCCTGAGCAGGGAGCATCGGTGGAGGACATTCCTGTGCTTGTTCTTTCCTCTAAGGCATGCATTGATGCGCCTTTGTGCAATGGCAGCCGTTGTATGGCTCTTGATAAGGACAGGGAGACGTGCAACTAAGGCTGGACCATTAGGATTAGGAGTGTCTGTGGGAGGAACCCCAGGGTGGCAGTCTTTGCCTGTGTGGTATGGGGTGGCTTGCCTGCTTTATGAGTGTGCTCCACTAGACAAATACAGAGATGCCCTGAAAACAGTTAAAGGTTTGCAGTGGTTCTCAACCTTCCTAACGTTGTGAACTTTTAATAGAGTTCCTCACACTGTGGTGACCCTCAACCATAACATTATTTCGTTGTTACTTCATAACTGTAATTGTGCTACTGTTAGAAATTGTAATGCAAATATGTATGCAGGATATCTGATATATGTCCCCAAAGAGTTGCAGCCCACAGGTTGGGAACGGCTGGTTTAGAGGACATTTTGCAGCCTTTAAGATTAGTGCACAAGGGTTGAGATTGTCATCAAGCAGTGGCAGAGGTGGCCTGGCTTCAGTTATATGTAGTTTCAAGTGCATAGCGGCCTAACAGCAACTTGCTTGCATAAAGGAGCAAGTGTAGCAAGAAATGGAGATGTGGCTAGCATCCTCTCTGTTAGCCTCTGATTTGAAAAGCAAACTAGATGAAGGGGAGGGTGCAATGGAGGGATTGGCTTGTTGCTTAATGCTTGGGGAACAGAAGGAAAAGAGAGGACAAGTTAGATTAATGTTCAAAAGTCCTTCATGAGATGCAAGAACCCATGGGAAGATTCAGAGACTGAGGAGGAGGAGAATGTGGTAAAAGCAGAAGATGCTGAGGGTCTGAAAAAAAAAAAAGTCTGTAATCCAGCATGCAGATGGAGCATTAGCAATGGTCCAATACAAGAAACAGTACAAGATGGGGAAACAACCAGAACTTGAATTGCTGAAATTAGGAAAGACTTTTGTTGTTGTTGTTGTTAAAGATCTCTTCTTTTAAAAATAATTTATTACTGGGGCTGGAGAGATGGCTCAGAGGTTAAGAGCACTGACTGCTCTTCTAGAGGACCAGAGTTCAATTCCTAACACCCACATGGTGGCACACAGCTGTCTGTAACTCCTGTTCCAGGAGACCCAACACCCTCACACAGACATAGACACAGACAAAACACCAATGTACATAAATTAAAAAAATGATTTATTATTATTACTACCTCCCTACTGCAGTTCCCCCTTCCTTCTCTCCTCCCAGTTACTACCCCCACCTCCATCCATTCCTCTGTTTCTATTCAGAAAGGGGCAGGCCTCCCATGGGTATCCACCAAACATGGCATAGCAAGCTGCAATAAGACTAGGCACCTCCCCAGTATTAAGGCTGGACAAGGCAACTTAGTTTGAGGAATAGGGTCCCAAAAGATGGCAAAAGAATCAGAGACAGCCCTTGTTCTCACTGTTGGGAGTCCATGCAAAGACCAAGCCACAGAATGGTAACATATAGCAGAGGGCCTAGGTCAGTCCTGTGCAGGTTTTTCCTGGTTACTGGCCTCTGTGTTCTCCTGAGCCCAGGTTAGTTAATTCTGTGTGTTTTCTTGTGATGTCCTTGAGCCCTCTGGCTCCTACCTTCCTCCCCACTCTTCCACAGGATTCTTTGAGTCCCACCTAATGTTTGGCTGTGCGTCTCTGCATATGTTTCCCTCAGTTGCTGGACAAAGCCTCTTTGATGACAGTTGGCCTAGGCATCAGTCTATGATGAATATAGCAGAATATCATTACATCATTACATTGACTTTTTTTTTTGTGGGTGAGTGGTTGTGTTTGGTTCTTTTTGTTTGTTTGTTTGTTTTTGTTTTTTTGAGACAGGGTTTCTCTGTAGCTTTGGAACCTGTCCTGGAACTGGCTTTTGTAGACCAGGCTGGCCTCGAATTCACAGAGATCCACCTGCCTCTGCCTCCCGAGTGGTGGGATTAAAGATGTGCGCCACCACCGCCAGGCTACGTGTTTGGTTCTAAACTAGGTCTCTGGGCTACCCATCCTCTGTGTCCTGGAGGTCCAGGCAGTGTCATGGGTGGGCTCAATCTTGGGGCATGGGTCTCAGGCTAGACCAGCCATTGGTTGGCTATTCCCACAATTTCTACACCACCTTTCCACCAGCACATCTTGTATTCAGGGCAAATTGTAGGTTGAAGGTTATGTGGCTGGGCCAAACTAATCCCTCCAGAAGTCTTGCCTGGTTACAGGAGATGGCTGGTTGGGGTTCTGTATCCCCTATTCCCAGTAGTCTTAGCTAGGGTCACTTTTGTAGATTCCTGGAAATTTCTATTGCACTAGGTTTCTAGCTCACTCAGTAACGCCCCCTTTTCTAGTCATCTCTTCCAGTACTATCCCCCACCACCCCACCTCCTGATCCCTCCTGTGTTGAGAGATCCCAAAGAGCCATTGCATCTGGCTTGAATTCAGGGTGATAGCACCTAGGCTTTAAACTACATTTTGTTTAAAGTCAGGGGGTCTTATCTGAGTTGTTCTTTTGAAGGAATTACAGAGCCTTTGCTCTTAGTCTTGAGAGTATCTGGCAAACCAGGAGGTCTCATGTCTGAGAATTGCTTAGGCAAATGGTTCCTTCAAACAACTCTGGATAAGAGGTTTTGGTATTCAAAAGTTGACTTGCTGGAGGTTTAAGGACAAAGGAGGCTTTTCCAAAGCCACAGAACAGTTATTTGAATGCTAGCCCCCACCAGCTGCTGTTGCTAATTACATTTTGTAGTGACCCTCTTTGATTGACCCATGTAACAGAACATAGACACCTCCTGTTTCCATCCCCACCTGCTTCCAGTCCACCCTCAAAATCTAGTCTATTTTATTTCCCTTTCCCAGCGAGTGTTGTAGGAGGCCACTTGTTTGTTCCTGGCTGCTCAGCCCCAAAATAACCACACAGAAACTGTATTAATTAAATCGCTGCTTGGCCTATTAGCTCTAGTTTCTTATTGGCTAGCTCTTACATCTTAATTTAACCAATTTTCTGTCAGTCTATATAATGTGGCTGGAGGTGGCTACGTGGTGTCTCCTGACTCCGCCTTCTTTTTCCCAGCATTCAGTTTAGTTTTCCCTGCCTACCTCTATTCCCTGCCAGGCCCAAGACAGATTCTTTATTAACCAATGGTATTCACAGCATATGGAGGGGATTCCCACATCAAAGGAGATCTAAGCATCCCCTTTTGAGCCCTCCTTGTTACCTAGCTTGTCTGGGTTTGTGGACTATCCTTTACAGCTAATGCCCAATTGTGAGTACATAGTTTGCCTTTCTGTAATTTGCCTGAAAACTTATGTCATTGTTTTTAACTGAGTAATTCCGTTGTGTAGCTGTACCACATTTTCTTTAGTTGAGGGACATCTAGGTTGTTGCCAGTTTCTGCCTATCCATCAAAGACTCTAAGATCGATCCCATTTTACATCATCAGAATGGCCAAGATCAAAACCACAAATGATAGCTCATGCTGGGGAAGATGTGGAGCAAGGGGAACACTCCTCCTTTGCTGGTGGGAGTGCAAACTTGACCAGTCACTTTGTAAATCAGTATGGTGGTTTCTCAAGGAATTGGGAATTGGTCTACCTCAAGACCCAGCTACACCACTCTTGGCATATACTCAAAGGATGCTCTATCATACCACAAGGACACTTGCTCAACTACATTCATAGCAGTTTTATTTGTAATAGCTATGAAAGACTTTCTTAAAAAGCAATGAAAGAGCAGGTCACAGCATGCCTTGTGAGGCTGTGGGTCATGGGAATGCTTAGGCTCTATCAGACTGCTGTGGAGGCAGGGGAGACTGAGGAATCAACAACCCAGCCCTCCTGAAGGCAAAGGCTGCATAATTTTACAGGGTGAGGAAATATTAGAGCCATTAGGAACATTTGTTATCTCTGTCTGTAGTCCCCACAAACAGGGGCTGGAGGAGCAGAGGGACTGATGCCATTGAGGGAACTAGGAATAAGGGAAGCCATGTTTGAACCCTAGCTCAGTGGGCCAGATAGAACTATTGAGAGAGGAGTTAAGGAAAAGGCAGGCCCAGCGTGGACCCCTAGCCCTGTGGTGGGGCGTGAGCTGTAGAGAATAGGAAAGGCTTTCGCAGATGGCATTGTCTTAGAGCTGCATGTGAAGTCTCTGTAAACAGAGGGAGCAACCTAGGGAGATAGGAAATAGTACAGCAGGTCTGGATTCCTTGAAGACAAATGCGGCAAGATTTGTGTCAAACTAAAATTTCTAAGGGCAAAGTTGACAGAAAGCCAATTGCATGCTTAGGGGCTTCTAGAAGGCTTTAAATCCTGAGGCGCTCACAGAAGACACCCATGATAGAACACCACAAGCGAACATGGTCCAATGGATGGGCCCTTTTCCATGTTCCCTTAGACCTTGCTTGTGCCCTGCTGTAGCATCTTCTTAGTTGTGAACCTCTGGGGCCACGTGACACTTGCCGAGAACAGATGACAAAAGACTTTCAGAGTGGTTCTCCAAGGCTATCTTTGTAACCCTCCTATTTGCTATGGGATGATGATTTGGGGTGCTGCCTTATCTGGTCCATCCTCTGAAAAAGGTTTTGCCATATGAATGACATAATGTTAACGGGTGTTTTGCAAATTTGGAAAGCCATTGGAGGGACAAGATCGTACTTCTACCTACATTTCAACCCTACTACTTCCCTAACAGGTGGAAAAGGACACCCCCAGAAACCATAAGGTTATTGAATGAAAACCCCGGTGCCAGGGGTAGGCTACCTCCTTGTGAATTGTTGGCCAGGCAAGCCCTCTAAGCCTCACAAAGCATAAAGGCTATTGCTATTGTCAAAACTAGACAGTAAGACCCTATTCTTGGAGAAATGCATGTGCGCGCTGTGACTGCGAGACATGGAGAAACAAGGCTGGGACTGAACTGGAAACAGTTTTCACAGTACCAGAGGGGCCATGCAGCTTGCTGGGGGAGACTGACAGCCTTCTCTGGTTAAGGCCTGCTCCACAAGATGGAGTTCCCGCAGCACTGTAAGCCAGAACAGAAACTTGTGGCTGGGGAGGTCATAGGTGGTATTCATACTTTGGTCTGTCGTGGGCTCCCTATCTAGTGTCAGTAAACATGTGTGCTGCGTCTTCCCAGAAAAAGTTGTCATACAGCAAAGCTTTATATTAATTTGTGCTATGGAAAGACTAGAGATTTCCTTAAGAACTTTATTCTTTGCAATATATAAAAATAAATAAAATATTCCAACTTTTGGGAGTATCACAAATACAAGATGAAGATACTGCTATTACCGCTCTAAATGATTGGAATAAATTTGTTTCTTGTTCCTCCATCTTCTCATTATAATGGCAAAGTTAGAATTAGACTCAGGTCAGGGTAGACTCATGAAGAAGGCCACTCTGAAGGATGCTGTGGGCCGGCTAAAGTGAGAATTACATCACTGTCAGGTCAGGGTAGTATACACACAAAGAAGGCCACTCCGAAAGACGCTGTGGGGGGGCCGGCCGGCTACTGCATTTTGCACTCAGGCCCATCTTTTCCCAAAGAGGGCTGACGGAGGTCTGCCTTGGGATCTACATTCTCCACTTCTGCAGCTGGTTCCTCTGACAAAGGAAATAAAAACAAATTAGCCCTATGCGAATTCACAGAAGCAAGCACATCAGGAGGCAGAAAGGACAGTAGAGCTGATGTTTAAGGCAGGCTGATTGGTATGTGTTTGGTGAAGAAGTAGGTGCATCTTCCTGTCAGAGCTCTATGCCCCACTCTGTCTGAAGGTGAACTGTGGGGAAATGATCCTCTGCCTAGAACTAAGGACTGATAAAGGCATCTTCACAGTGTGCACTCAACATGAACTAAATTTGATTTTCCTTTATTCCATTTTTAGGGGAAGAAAGTGTGTTGGCCTAATTCCAGGAGTAGCTCTCATAGTATTAGAAGATGCTCTTCAAGCTTTCAAGGGAGAGGCATATTTGGTAGTCCTACCCAGCTCCAAAGCCTATAGATCTCAATGACTACATCTGCAATATAGCCACAGTGGCTAAATAGTGCCACTTTGATCGTGGGGCTAATAACAGCTATCTATTTGGATTTAAGGCCTGCTGAGCAGGAGAAACCATTACTGGTACTTTAAGCCTAGACAGCTATTCATGCTGGAGAGATGACAGACCCAAGAGGCGAGCCTACTACCACCATGTTCCTAAGCCATATTATCTAACTGCATTCTAAATATGTATTCTTATACACACAGGTAAGGGAAGGACTCACTCCTCATCAGAGAAACTTTTACAGCAGAATGAGACTGTTACAGAAAGCTACAACTTGTCAGATGCAGAGAACAACAGTCTGTGAGGTACCCAGCCTCAGTGGGTACATCTACAGCACAACTCCTATACCTATGGCTCAGGCAGGAGATGGGGTGGCAAGAACTGTTAAGACCAGGAAATCCACTGTGAGGCTGTGCCTTTAAGCTATGACAGGGAAGCTACACCCATGAAATCTCAACATGGCTCCCTAAGCAAGGCCTGAACTGCTGGGGAACAACAGGACTCTGTAAAGATTTGTCACTTGTACTGGTTTAATAAAATGCTGATTGGCCAGTAGCCAGGCAGGAAGTATAGGTGGGGTAACCAGGAGAATTCTGGGACAAGGAAAGGCTCAGTCTGCAGTTGTCACCCAGATGCAGAGAAAGCAAGATGAGAATGTCTCACTGACCAAAGGTACCAAGCCATGTGGCTAACACAGACAAGAATTATGGGGTAATTTAAGATGTTAGTTAATAAGAAAGACTGAGCTAATAGGCCAACCAGTTTATAATTAATGTAGGTCTCTGTGTGTTTCTTTGGACTGGGCGAGATAGAAACCTCTGTCAACACTGAACAATTTCAACAATAGCTGACATTCTAAAGTAGGTGGGGGACATCTCACAGGGCCCTACCAATTTTTGAGGAGCTATAAGTAATTACTAACTTCTGAGAGGGAGAATTAGTCTTGTCCAGAGATGAGCTCCCTGACTGGATCTCCAAGCTCTAGAAAGACAGAGGCAGGCAACAGTGGATGGGCTGAGCAGGCCGAGGTTTATTATTTATATGTACATTTAACAACATGGGTTAAAGAGGAGGCTAGAAAGTATTCACTTTTATTTTACATGTATGAGCATTTGCCTGTATGTATGTATATGCACCACACTCATACCTGGTGCCCTCAGAGGCCAAGAGTATTAGAATACCCTGGGCTCAGAGATCCATAGTAGTGAGCTGCCATCAGGGTGCTGGGAATGGAACCCTGGTCTTCTTGCAAGAGCAGCAAATGTTCATAACTGTTGAACTACCTCTCAAATTCTGAGTTAGAGTTCTTAAAAAATACTATATTGTTTGGTAGCTATTCCAGCAACTGGGAGGCAGAACTGCTACAAACTCAAGACTAGCCTGGGTTACAAAGGAAAACGGTCTAGAAATAAAAAACCCCAAAGCAAATACCACCTCTCAACAACAAAATGTGACACCGTGTGCTGCTAGGAGTAGTGGAAATCTCCCTTCATCCATCCCACCCCTGTCCACTGTGGACAGACACTACCTGTCCATCAGCGTCATCTCAGTGGGTGGATGGGTTATCACACTATGGTAGGGCGTATCTGCTTATCTAACAGTCCATGACTAGCACTAGTGATGTTGGTAGTGTGAACATGTGGAGGTGGAGGTACAAATTCCTTTAAGTGAAAAGGGAAAATTTTACTATAATCTCTATGAACACCAAACAAACAAACAAACAAATATAAAACAACAATAAAAAAAGCCTTCCCAGTAAACAGGATTTTATGTTATTCAGGATTTTAGAGTCCTCTGGAGGTCCTGGAATGAATCTCTCACAGATAAATGTGGACTACAAAAATATGCATTGCACAGAACATTTAGTTGTCTGACTCTGAGCATAGACTTGAGTGGGTGAAGTCAGATGTGGTGCTTTTGTAATTGTAACAATGACAGCAAGAGGCAAGGGAACACAGTGAACGGCAAGTCTGGAAAACACCATGTAACTGTGAAGTAACCAAGACAACAGGAACATGAGTTCTGACGGAACTGACTCACAGCTCAGCAGATGAAGTGGTGCACACGAATCCCACCCATTATCCCCAGGGATACCCAGCAACTTATGCATTACCTACCTGGGCACAGTCCTAAACTGGAGTTATCAAAATAGCGAATCGGAGGAGGTGCTGCTGGTAGAGACTTTGACCGGTTATCAAAAAACCAAGATTTTGGTGAGTCTTTTGGCACAGGGTCCTGGAAATTCCGTTCCCTGCATTGAGAAGGTGTGTTCTGTCTCCTTTTAGACTCTATCCCAGTCACTTTCGGGGACATTGGCAAGGACTCATGAGCTGCTTCTCTGTAGGTGTCTCTTGCAAGGGTCCTTTCCTTCCAGGCTTTAAACTCCTTGGAGAGCTGAGACTTAGCACTTAAATGGAAGAGAAAGATAGGACGATTCAATTCTTCTTCTTCTTTTGGTTTTTGAGACAGTTTCTCTGTGTAACAGCCCTGGCTGTCCTGGAACTAGCTCTTACCAGGCTGGCCTTGGACTCAGAGATCTGCCTGCCTCTGCTTCCCGAGTGCTGGGATTAAAGGCGTGTGCAACCATTTCCTGGCTGACAACTCAATTCTTAAATGTGGACACGGAAAAAACTTAAAAAGAACCCTATCCTACTAAAATATCTACCATGAAATGTGTCATTTTGTTCCATTTGCACTTTAATCTCACCCTAACGCTTTCTGTCGGGATACTTCCATGGTTCAGAAGTGAAAAGGCGCTACATAAATTGAATAATTAAAGTAAACTTGGTTTGTTCTTTTTTTTGTGACAGGGTTCTCTGTGTTTCCCTGGCTATTCTGGAACTCACTCTGTAGACCAGGCTGACCTAGAACTCACAGTGATCTGCTTGCCTCTGCCTCCCGAGTGCTGGAATTAAGGGCATGTGTCACCACTGCCCAGCATAAAGTAAAAATTTTGATTATGAAGTTTTGAGAAAAAAATTTTTTTTTAAATTCAAAGCTTAACTTCAGTTTTTTTTTGAATGAATCCCATACCATCCAGAGTGGTTTATAGAATGTTTATTGAACCTTTACAGAAGTATATTTTCATCCATCCTAATTTCTCTTTACTTTTCTGGTTGCTACTTCTCTACCTCCCTGAATCAATACACAACCGGATTCCACCTTCAAAATGTAATTTAAATAACCCACAGCTGCTTTTTGTTTTGGCTGAGACAGGGCCTCAGTAAGTTCTAATGGCCTTGGCCTTGTGAGTTTTCTATCTTTGCCTCTTGAGTTCTGGGATTGTAGTCATACAGTGTTTGGCCCTTTGTTTTTGCTTAATGTTACTCTATATAAAAGATTGTTTAGCTATTAAACCATTTGCCCTGGATATTTTACTCATTTCTGCGGTGCTGGGGATGGAAGCCAGGCCTTGTGCTTGCTGGGTGAGCATCCCACCATTGAGCTCTTCCGCTAGCCCTTCACACTCACTTATGTGTGGTTTTCTTCTGGGCCACTAGGAGAGTGTTTGGTACAAAAACTCTTCTCTTGTATGGTAGAAGGAGCCAACAAATGCAACGCTTTAGATTTGTCTGTAAATAGGGACAATAATGGACTTGGGGGTCCTCTGTGGGCCACAGCTTCACTGACTGTGACAGCTGTTTTCTCAACGTTCTTCATTTCCTGGTTCTTGACCTAGTTAAAAATAGTTCAGAACAGCTGGGAAGATGGTTTCGTGGGTAAAGTACTTAAGTTTAATTCCTAGAATCTGAGTTTAAAAAAAAAAGGTGGCTTCACAGTACAAATCTGAATGTGTGCTGGGGAGGTGGAGGCATGAAGTTCTCTGGGGTGAGCTGGTCAGCCAGGTTAGCTGAACCAGTGAGCAGCCTGGTCTCAAACACGCTAGAGAAGTACCTGAGCAAGACACTCACACTGACCTCTGGCCCCACATGCACAAGCATGCACAGTTAATGAATAGCACATGTGAAATAGAGCCAGTATATTCCCATTTAATTTTCTTTTTCCCTTGACAGGGTTTCTCTGTGTAGCCCTGGCTGTCCTGGAACTAGCTCTGCAGACCAGGCTGACCTCAAACTCAGAGATCTGCTTGTCCCTGCCTCCTGAGTGTTGGAATTAAAGGCATATGCCATCACTGCCTGGCTATTCCCATTTCTTTTAACATAAGCATTTATTACACAATCTCTAAAAATTGCAATCTCCCAAATTAGTGGAAGGTTGACAACTGTAGAAAATATATGCAAATAATTCCAATATATATATAGCCATAAACAGGATATGTCATGCAAACGAAACTTGTCTTTTTTGTTTGTTTGGCTTCCTTTTTGTTCATTTGTTTTCTTATGGTTTTTGAGACAGGCTCTCTCTATTAGGTAGCCCTCCCTGGCTGTCCAGGAATTTACTATGTAAACCAGGCTGGCTTTGAACTCAGAGATCTGTCTGCCTCTGCTTCCAGTGTGCTGGGATTAAAGGCACGCACCACCACACCTGGGCTTAGCACTTACCTTAATAATTGATTCTTTTGCTTTATTAGCTGTTCATTTTGCTGCTTTAGCTTAGAAATTTCATTTTCCATCCTTACATATTCACTTTTCAGAATAAGAGCTTTTGTGTTTTGTACAATCCCGCTGCCACCTCCACAAGTTAAGGGTTTACTGGAAAGCTGAGAGCTCGGCTCTGATATAACTGAAAGAGATAAACACACACAGGTTGATATTCTTTCTTTTGTAAGAAAACAAAAACCAGTAGGTGTTTCTGTGTTGCCCAGGCTGGCCTTGAACTGGTACTGATCCTCCTGAATGCTGGAATTAGGCCCTGTGCTGCCATGTCTAGCCAGACAGATAATCTTAATTAGCTTTGATGTTCAAAAAGAAATATTAAAACTGCAACAAGCTACTAAAAAACCATTTCCTGGGCATCACCTCTGATTTTCTGTTTCTCCCCAGTCTACCTGACCACCATTCTTCCTTTCCCTACGGTCTGCCCCCACTGGTTACACTGCTGGTTACACCACTGGTTACACCGCTGGTTACACCACTGGTTACACCGCTGGTTACACCACTGCACCTTCCACCCCAGCTGAGCAACAGCAGCCTTTTATAGTCAGAGCCATTCTGAGTTGGTTCACGTTCTCGTCACCCACTACCTTGCTGCAGGTCAGGCAGAGACTGCCCCAAAGTCACTCAGTACATTGCAAGTGTTCCACATCTTAACTAAATACACCATCAGATGGGAGTAGAATTGACAGTATTGTGAATAAAACTGTATAAAAATGGAGGAGTTATTTATCTGAACAATTTATTAGGTTACCAAAGTTCATTAACGAGACAGGTTATCTTAGGAGATTAGTGATGTACATTTTTATCATTCAGGTGCAATATAGGCAGACATTTCTGAAAATCAGAACTGCTACAGTATCCCAGCTATGAGCATCTTGTTAGATGTAGGAAAGGCCCTTGATGAAATTCAGCCTTCCTTCATGATAAATGTTCTGGAGAGACTAGGATAGGAGGGACATATCTCAAAATAATAAACGGAGTCTACAGCATCTCCACAGCCACGGTCTTGGGGAATAAGAGAACAATCCCAGACACTGTTACTGAAATCATGAACAAGACAAGGATGTCCACTGTCTCCCCTCCTGTTCAATACAGTATTACAGGTCTTACTGAGAAGAACAAGACAACTGAAGGAGACCAAGGGGATAGAAATAGGAAAGGAAAAAGTCCATTTTATATATAAAAGACCCTAAAGATCCACTAGGAAATTTCTACAGTTGACAAATACTTCAGCAAAGTAGCAGGATACAAAATCAACATACAAAAATCAGTAAACTTCCTAAAAAAAATCTTGGAATAACCATAATCAAACAAGTGAAAGAGTTGTATAATAAAAATTTTAAGACATTAAAGCTAGGCATTGAAGATGACATCAGAAGATGGAAACATCTCTGATGTAGGAGGGTCATCTGCCTATGTGTTACTTTCATTGGTTAATAAAG
>LOEQ01000355.1:113668-133549 GCA_001685075.1 Bramus lutescens | reverse complement strand
ATACAATTTGTGTGTTGTTATTTCTGGGGCTAAGCTAGCTGTGCGGGAGCCGGGTGGGACGAAAAGCAGGCCCACTCCCCTATCACTACATAGAATGGCAACTTACAACTGGATTTTTTTTTTTTTAGCAAATATACACAAAGTATTTAGAATTGACACAAAGTATCTAGAATATAAAAATAACTAAAGAAACCTGAACACTGATAAAATAACCCAATTAAAAATGGGTTATTAAATTAAAAAAGAGTGTTCCTGAAGATAAAATACAAAAGATCAAGAAATACTTAGAGCAGCAGTTCTCAACCTTCCCAATGCTGCAACCCTCATGCTGTGGTGACCTTACCAGAAAATTATTTCATTGCCACTGCATAACTGTAATTGTGCCACTGTTCTGAATTGCAATGTAAACATCTGATATGCAGGATATTTAATATGTGACCCCTGTGGGGGTCAGGACCCACAGGTGGAAAACCACTGAGTGAAAGAAATACTCCAATTCTTAGTTATCAGGAAATGCAAATTAAAACCACTTTGAGATTCCATCTTACAAGGGTCAGAATGGCCAAGATTAATCAAACAAGTGACAGCACACGCTGGCGAGGATACGCGGGAAGGGGGATACTTATTCATTGCTGGTAGGAGTGCAAACTGGTACAGCCACTGTGGAACCCAGTGTGGGGATTCCGCAAAAGATTAAAATAGATCTACCACAAGACTCAGCTAAACAGCTGTTGGACATAGACCTAAAGTGCGCTATATCCTACTACAGAGGTGCCTGCTCATCCATGCTCATTGCTGCTCTATTCACAATAGCCAGGAACTGAAAACAACTTAGATATTCATCAACTGAGGGGTGGATAATGGAACCGTGCTACATCTACACAACGGAGTATTACTATTCAGGTGTTAAGGAAATGCAGGTAAGGGGTGGAGCTCGAAATAGTCCTTGGAGTGAGGTGACCCTGAAAGACAAACAATGCATGTTTTCTCTGACGTGTAGCTCTTAGGTTTTAGATGTGTGCGCTTCATTTAGAACATGCAGAGCTTAGGCAGCTAGTAAGGCAACAGAGGAAGAGGGGACTATTCAAGGAAGGGGAAATAGAATATAGTGTTATAAAGGGACACCGGGGACTCAGACTAGGAGGATTAAATAGGGAAGGAACTGAAAGGCAGGGCAGAGAAGGGAACATGGGAACTAACACTAAATGGTCTTTTGAAAAAGCCACACTGCGGAAGTTTCCTAAAATACATATATAAAAGAGACTGAAATGCAGGTACCAAATAATGGGGAACACAATGCCCCAACTAGATATCATAAGCTATCAAATAACATTTCCAGTGCCAGGTATGGGTTACATATTTTTGAGTTGTTGGTCACAGCAGTACCATAGACCTAACCCTGCCCCTCAGGCTATTATTGGTTACTCTCTGCTTGGCCTAGTATGGGCTTTAGAAATCTCAAAGTCTACATACTCCCTCCAACAAGGCCAAACCTCTTAATTCTTATAATACAAAATTTCCATTCCCTGGCAACGTTAAACATTCAAATTCATGAGCCTAGAGGGCCATTCTCACTCAAACCACCACATACAATAGTGGTACAAATGTTATGGGAATAACCAACCAAGTCTTGGTTGAATTCAAGGCCTGTTCCATGAGATGGAACCCACATCTGATATTATTAATGAAATCAAGAACCCAAGGCTAAGGTCATGGGACCAGAGGAACCTACCACTATTATTCTGCTAAATGACCATAGCATGAAAATGACTCCTAACGACACATTATTGTACCCACAGAATCAGTGCACTGTTAAACCCTCATCAGACAGGCTTCTTCCTGAGGTAGATGGTAAATTAAAACAGAGACCCACAACTGGGCAGTGTCAGAGGTAGGTAGTGAAGACACAACAGGGCTGATGCAAGTACGAACTCAGAGCTATTGCAGTGATATACATAAGACCTCTACCAGTTTTAGCCAGATAAAATCCCAGCATGGAGAAGCAGAAGTGGGCACAAGGTCCCACTCCTAACCAAGAAGCTATTGGTAGCTGCTGGGGGGTGGGGGTGGGGAGGGGATCAGTTTTCTTTAACAGAGTGACACCGAGTACCCATCAACCACACTTGTTGGTAGGCTCAGGATTAGCTGGCCAACACAAAGCAGTTTTTTTATATTTTGTGTTTTTTAAGGGAAAGAAAGAAAGTTGGGTGTGTGTTGGGGGAATCTAGCTAGGAGTTATGTGATGTTAAAGGATATGATAAAATATATTGTATGAAAGATCTGAAAATAAAGGTAACATATCAAAATACCTTAAGGCTATGCACATAATATACATGTGAAGTTAAATCGATTTCATGTTTAAATTTGGGTCAAACCCCAAAAACATCTCACTTGCATATACAAATATTTCAAAATCTTAAAAAGTTCAAAACCCCCGACACTTCTGTTTCTGAGAATTGTAGATAAGGGATTTGCCTTGTATATACTTATCTTGGCCCTTCTGCAACAAATAAACCTCACTTCTATTTTATCCCTTCAAGTTTTTCAGCGAGGAACCAAGATCATTGCAATAGGCACTTGGGAAGTTCAAGCCACACTAAACACCAGACAACATATTTAACATATTATTTTCATTTTCTTATTAAATTAAAAAAATTAAAATATAATTACATCACTTCCCTTCTTGCCTTTCTCCCCTTCAACCCCTGCCATACCCCCACTGTTCCCTCTCAAGTTGATGGCCTCTTTTTCTTTGATATTGTTACATGTATAATCAGAAACATTCAACCTCTTGAGTCTGTTTAGTGTGACTTGCTTGCATGCATGATTCCAGGGCTGACTACTTTGTACTGGGACAAATTATCAGTCCACAGAGAGGATAATTCTCCCCTTTCCATTTCATTTGAAAATAAACACAGTAACACATATGGATGCTTTGCTGGGTACTGAGAATTCTCAAATGCTTCCCCACACCTGATGGTTTGATGCTCAGGTGCAGGAAGGTCAGGTTATTTCACATGGTCATCGAGGGTGGTCAGTTCAAAGATGCCCCCCACTTTTAGCTAATGTTTCTTCTAGTACATAGAACTGTACCAGTACTCAGTCAGCATTCTTCCTCTAATGGAGCACATGACAGACATGAGAAAAAAGCTGCTGCAAGGAGAATACAGAAAGAAATTCGATCCTTCAGTCTCTAAACTATGTCTGTGGCAAATTTTGGTTTTCATGTAATTATGTATATTATCAGGCTTATGAGCAGACAGGCTAATGTTTACCCACTGTTATTATGTAGCCATTTTAATTTCTCAGTTGTATGCATATAGCTATTACCTGATTGGATGTATTTGGTTTTTATTGGGAAGTAAGTTTTCCCTTGATAGTTAAGTCATTCTTACACTAGCCAATACTTCAGTAATATGTAAAAACCTTAATTATCTAAGAGTGAAACTCATCCTCAAGAGTCTACAATGGATAAGCTATTGGTACTGTAATACTAGGAGTAACATGACTGACGTAACAATGGACCAGTGCAGGTTTAGTACTGGACGTCATATGAACAACTGGAGTCCTCAAAGCCTATATGCGCTTTGAGGAGTTAAATGGAAAGGACCTTAAGATACATGTGTTCTTGTTAAGCTCATAGGGCCTCACAGAGAATGAAGTGGCAATCATGGAGCCTGTGCTTCATGGGATCTGTGCTAGGTTCTCTGCATACATGTTATGGTTGTTAGTTTTGTGTGTTTTTTTTTCTCTTAACTTTAAGTAGTTACTTTCCTTTTTGATAGGATCACCTAATGCTATTCTCTTAGAAATTTCCAACACACAATAGTGTTGTTAACTACAGCTCTTATAATGCTCATTAGGGATTTAGATTTCCTCACACAGAACTGCAAGCCTGCACCTTTTGGCCTGGTTTCTCCACTTCACGTCTCTAGTAGCTGTCACCCCACTTTCTGTGTCTGTGTATTCAACTCTTATTGCATACATAAGCAAGACTTACGATGATTTTCTGGGTCTAGTTTGCTGAATTTAGTATGATGTCCTTCAGTTTGTATAAAAATTATTTATTTTATACCCCAACTGTAGTTTCCCTCCCCCAACTTCCCCTCTGAGACTTCAACCCTCCTTGGATCCACTCGTTTCTTTTCAGAAAGGGACAGGCCTCCTAAGGTGTCAATAAAGCATGGCATAGCAAGTTGAGGTAAGACTAAGTAAATCTCCTTGTGTTACGGCTGAGCAAGGCAACCAGTATGAGGAATAGGTTTCCCAAGAGTCAGCCAAGGTACCAGAGACCACCCTGCTCCCACTGTTAGGAGTCCCACAAATAGACCATAGCTTGGTGTTCTTTGGGGACTCCTAACAGTGGGACTGGGAGTGTCTCTGACTCTTTCTCTTGGGCCTCTTTTCCTCCTACTGGGTTGACTGGTCCAGCCTTGATAGGAGGGTGTGTACCTAGTCTTATGGTGACTTTTTATGCCATGTTCAGTTGATATCCTTGGGAGGCCTGCTCACTTTTGAAGGAAAAGGAGGAGAGGATCTGGGGGAGAGAGGTGGTAGTGGTAGGGAACTCGAAGGAATGGAAGGAGAGGAAACTGCAGTTGGAATGTATTTTATGAGAGAAAAAAAATCTGTCTTTTTCAACTTACTTGAGGTATCCTGGGCCTGTTGGTTTCTTCTGAGGTTTTCTCTCAGCAGCCTTATCACTTCTTTCTGATGGTCAACAGTGGCTTTTGTAGAAAGAATTCTAACAAGAATAAAATAGAGAAAATATATAAGGGTCCAAGTGATTTTATAGATGACTTTGACTTGATATGCCACATTGACATAACACTTTTATGCAGGGGCAGGTCAGCCCCTGGAATATAGCTCAGCTTTCATGGCTACACCCAACTATTCTGTTCAGTTATAGGAACAGTGCAGCTTTACTATTGAGAAACTAATTCATTTAAAACTTCTAGAAACACAATAGGCATTAGTTATATACTAAACAAAATTATTTTTGGACACTATGAACTCTCACTATGGGGTGACATAAACAGAAACTCACCAGGGAGTGAAAAGAACAACAACAAAATCACAACACCAATTCCCATCCTGTCAGGACAGCAATCCTCACTGCAGATGATGTCAGCAGAGGAGCGGAGGTCATTCAAGAGTTGGTAATTCAAGAGTTAATCAGAAATAGTAAACTATAAGCCTGTCTTAAAACTTATACTGTTCTTGAGCTGGAGAGATGGCTCAGAGGTTAAGAGCATTGGCTGTTCTTCAGAGTTTAATTCCCAGCAACCACTTGGTGACTCACAAACATCTGTAATAAGATCTGGTGCCCTCTTCAGGCCTGCAGGCATACATGCAGGCAGAACACTGCATATATAATACATAAATAAATCTTTAAAAAAATTACACTGTTCTTAAAAACTATGAAAACAGTGCTGAGCATTGTAGCATAGGCCTTCAGTTCCACTAAACAAGTGGATCTCTGGGTTTGAGGCCAGCCAGCCTTGTTTACAAAATGAGTTCTAGGACAGCCAGGGATACACAAAGAAACCCTGTCTCAAAAACCCAAAAACTATGAAAATATATGCTGACTGTATTTTACAGGTATTCTATTATGTGTAACAGAACACACAGGTAAGTTGGTAAAAAGATATGCTGTACTGTCCTAAATACTAAAAGAAAACACTTGTGCACACTCAGAAAAGCAAAGGCTCTCAATATTCCCTCTGCAGGATGACCTTTAAGTTTTTATTCAGCTATCAATCGAGGCAGAATCACCAAAGACACCCTGCTAAATGAGCGGAATCATGCTTGGTTTCTTCAGCACTGGGGACTGAAACAAGGACCTTGTGTATGTTAGGCAAGAACCTTACCACTAGCTATACCACAGCCAGAACTGTGCCTAATTGTTTAATAATTTGCATATGCAATTACAATTTAATGAGCTTAAAACCTATGGGTGCTTACACATTTTTTAAATATAAAAATATTTTTACAAATTACTTTCTAAAAAGTAAAGAAATGCAAAGATATTTGTGGAGTTATAAAGAAGTGCTATGTGACTAAAGCCACGTTCAACAAAGGCAAAGACAGACATACTCCTTCTCAAATTCCTTGGCATTTTCCTTCTTTTCTAGGTCAATTTTCACCAGCTGCATTTTGAGATCCTCAATTTCTTCCTTATAAGGCACAGCTCCTAAAGCAACTTTGTCCTGTCAAAGAAGAAAAATAAAGAAAAACAATGATCAGTTCTGTTTTTGCCAGCTCTAAAGTGTTTGGTTGCCTTTCATGAAAGATAATGAAGGCATATCCCAGTATCTGACATGAAGTTTATCTGAAACTATATATAAGCAAATACTGTTTCTTTCTTCAAGAAAATATTCTTCCCAATGAACAATGTGACATAGTTTAGCAGATGAAACAGAAGAGCTGAAAGAAATGGGATGGGGCTTGGCACAAGGGCTTAGCGGTTAAGAGCGCTGGCTGTCCTTGTGGAAGACTGTGGTTAAGAGCGCCGGCTGTCCTTGTGGAAGACCGTGGTTAAGAGCGCTGACTGTCCTTGCGGAGGACCCTGGCTTAACCTCCAGCACCCTTGGTACACCAGCACCAGGGCAAGCACGTGGTACAGACACATACAGGAAAACACTCATACATGTAAGAGACAAAATGAAACAAATGAACCAAGGAACACTGGGCAGAGGAAAGAAGAGCGGCATTGCGGGCACAGAGCAGACAGAAGCCCGAGCCACAGAACTCCTGGGTGTTTTCTATCAGGACGGTTCAGTGAAACAAAGATATTTATTTTGACTTGGAGTACATGTAACCCTACATGTCTGCAAAGATATGTATCTTTTTAAAAAAATTGTGGCTATTCTTGAATGTTTTCTCCATTTCCTTCTTTGTGGGTGTGTGCACACATGTGCCATGGCTTGCAGGGGCAGGCCAGAGGACAACTTGCAAAGCCGGATCTCTCCTTCCACCCTGCGGATTCTGGGGAGCCACTCTGCAGGCTCTTGACTATTTTCAGAGTTTCATTTAGGTTTACAGAAAAACTGAAAGCACAGAAAACTCACAGGCCTTGTCCCTTTTCTTACTTAGTACTAAACAATGCAATAAATAAGACAGCACATTTTCTACAAGTGAACTAATATCACATCTTATTTAATTTTTGAGATAGGGTCTCACTGTGGAGTCCTGGAGGCCCTGGAACTTACTATTTAGACGAATATGGCTTCGCTACTGAGATTTGCATGTCTCTGAGCACTGGCACTAAAGGTTTGCCCCACCACACCTGCCCTGATCCTAATGCTTTTATGTTCTTTAGATTACCCATGTTATAATTTTTTTCCTCTCCTTCCCCATTCCTGGCAAACTCTAATCATTTTATTGTTCCCTAGTTTTGTCTTCCCTGGAGCATGTATCTGAAGTCTTTCTAGAAGGCAGGGACCCTTCTCAGATGGCTTTCACTTAGCCGTTGTTTCTTTCCATGACTCATTTGGTCTCCACCCACACCCTCCAGTTTTTTAAAAACAGATCTTTCATATTCTTGATGAGCTTTAGTCCCACGTTTATTTGTGGGTGGCTACTGTGAGCTGGGTTATACAGGAAGGCAATCGATTTGTGCTAATTTTGTATCCCATGACTTTACCAAAGGTGTCTATAAATTCTGAGATTTTATGGAGTCCTTGGGGTCTATTGTATATAGAACTCCATCATCAGCATGAGGGGTACTTAGTGACTTCTTTTCCTATTCACATCCCCTTTCTTTCCTTCTTAATTACTTTAGCTCATATGCATGTAGTATAATGAATAGCAGTGGAGAGAGAAGACACCTGTCTCTGATCTTAGGGGGAAGGGCTGGAGTGTTTTTCCTTCAAGTATGATATTGGCTATAAGTTTGCCATGTCTAGTCTTTTATTAACCGTGATATGTTCCTTCTGTCCCAGGGTAATCTAGGACTTGCTATGTAGCTGAAGATGACTTTGAACTCCTGATTCCCATCTCATTTTCCATGTGCTGGGATTACAGGCTTGTGACACCAACGCTGGGGATGGAACCCAGGGCTTCCAGCTAGCCAGGAAAGCACACTATCAAGTGTGCTTCATCCTTAGCCCTCTCATTACGTTTTAATAGTAATAGTCTATCCTCACCGTACAGACACACCAGAATGCTCTCATGCATCTTCTTTTGAGAATATGCAGTTCATTCTAAGTTTTGCTCATTTCATATCAAATTGTTTGATTTCCTGTTATATTTTAAGAGTTGTTTCTTTTTTCTTTTTTTCTTCTTTCCTTCCTCCTACTTCTTGTATTTTGGGATCTTATCAGATAAAGATCTTTTATATAGTTTTTCCCTGTCTGTATTCTTCTGGCCAGAGTCTTTGGAGAACAGAATTCTGAACAGTAATAGAGTCTCATCTATTTGTGTTTCATTCTGTGTAAAGAGTCACTGCCTAGACTAAGGTGACATGTGCTTTCTCCTGTGTTATTTTTATTATTCTGTTATATATGTGCATTGTCACTCCTGGCTTATGAAATGTCCAGGTGTCCAGTATCAATATTTGATGGATCATCCTCTCTCCTTTGAGGATGTCCTTTTCTCAAAGATCACATGGCTGCTTTTGAGTGTGTTTGTTTTTAGGCTCTCTGTTCTATCTCACTGATCTGTTTGACTATATACTGTTTTAAAAGTTCAAACAAACCAACAAGAAAATTTCAATATATGCCAAAAGTGTAGAAATTTCAGATAGTCTTTGGCTATGATACAAAGACAGTATCTAAACAATTCTTGCCCCAGGGAAATGAAAACTGGAAAAGCTGATTCAGAAATGAGCAACAGTAAGAACGCTCTGTGGCAAATACATCACCTGTGGTCACTCACAGTCATGCTCAGGAAAACCCACTAGCCTTCAAGTGTTCAGTGTTAGTAATTAGAAAGCCTGAAGTAGAAGTTCCTAGCTAATAAGCCTTGTCTAGACCTTTTAAGATTCGGTGGATTCTGGGGCTGGAGAGGTAGCTCAGGGGTTAAAGGCTAGGTTCATGACCAAAATATAAGATTCGGTAATTCTGTTAACTATTCTTACTAGAAAAACAGCCCTCTGTGCTTCTGATCTGAACCACACTAGATTTAGAAATTAATAATGGAAGGGGCCGGGAGGTGGCTCAGCAGTTAAGGGCACATCTGTTCTTCCCGGCACTCACATCAGGCAGCTCACAGGTTCCTGTACCTCCTGCTCCTCCTCCAGGTGGCTCTGGCCACCTAAGGCACCTGCATTAATCCCCTCCCCTTCCCCCAGCTAAAAATATTAAATATCTAAAAAAAGAAAAATGAGGAAATGACTCCAGAACAATCCCTACAGCTTCATTTCAGCTCTGACTCGGGACATGGTGAGCTTCTTATTTTACGGCCCATTTTCAACCATAATTCATTCTTTCCACTGTTCTTACTTTTTGTTAAGGCTCAAGCATTTTACTTTAGTATTTGTGGTCTTTATTGTAGTAATAAGGGGAGCAGGCCCTGCTTTTCGTCCAGCCCAGCTCCCGCACGGCTAGNTAAGAGCTGGCCTATCAAAGGGCCAAGGCAGTTTCTTTATTAACCAATGAAAGTAACACATAGACATATGACCCTCCTACATCACTTTATAATCTCTGAAAAGGCAACTGCATAGGATGGCTATAAAGGTCTAGTATAGTTCAGATTTTAAACAGATTCGTTTCTATCTGATTTGAGCAATTTGTAACAATACAAGAAGAAATTTCCAAGATTTTATTCAAATTACATTCTTTCTTTTTCAGTGACTGTTCTATTACCTTAGATGAATGTACGCAGAGGATAAAATTAATAGCTTTGGGAGTAAATTTTGAAGTAAGTACTTTGGAGACTCCAGATCTAAAAATATGATTCAAAGAAACAATTTTAAAAAGTCAAATTATGAAAAAAGTTTATGGAGCTCTCTTCAGGATGGAACAAAACCATATCCTGGTACATCACCCAGGCTAATTCTGCTGGCTTGAAGTATCCCTGATGCCTGATGCAGTCTAAACCGAGTTTTGACAAAATGTGCTGCTTATTCTACTTTGAAATTCTTTTTTCAGTATATTAAAAATAATCAGGATTTTCCATGCAAATAGACCACTACATTTCATTTTGCCACTTCCTTTTGAGGTCTGAGAAATGAACTTGAGCTCTTACACCGGGGTGTTGTGGTGAGAGGGGGAATAGAGCATCTGACTATTTGCTAAGCCCAATAGGCTGAACATTTGTATTTACAGACCTGGCCTGACCTACCTGAAGCATCTGTAATGCGGCTTTTGTGTTTTCAAGGCATTTGTTTGACTCACGAACTTCGTTCTGGAGTTTTGCTACCAAGTCCTTAGACATTGCTAGTTCTTTCTGCATCTTTGCAATCTGACCTTCCTTATGAATGGCACTTTCTTTAGCTTCTTGTAAAGAGGTTTCCAGCTTCTGAATTTTCTGTTAGAGAAAGCACAAATCCACAGGGCAAAGCCACAGTATGTTAAATGAGACAAAAATGATCAACTGTAGCTACGTATTGAGTTTTCACAGATTTAATCAACCAATAATGAGAGGTTAAAACTGCTTAATTTATCCAAGTACAAGTCCTTTTAGAAATGATACTTCACATATTAAAAGAATGTCAAAATTTCACATTATAACTTGTCAGCAAGCTCTTTAAGTCATGCAAATGAGAACACAGCAGTCACACGACTAGCAAAGTTCTAAGCACATTTAGTAGTCAATCATCTTTTAAATAAAGGGCACTTGGACTTTCTAAAGTAATTTAAAGGTGAAATATATGAAAAAACTCTCAAAACGATAATGAAAATAAAACCTCCCCAGATCCTCACCAAGGACTAGAAAAACATTTTGGGTATCCCCTCACCCCTAGAAAACTTCAAGAGCAAGAATAAGCAAGAATAAAATTTATAAAAATGGTCAACTATATCCAATGAATATATAGTTATACTTGGGGGAAAAAAATCTGTGATCTTCTAGTTTCTAATGGCAAATGTCAGGCTAATGGTTGATGTTGTATACTAAGTATTTATTTTGGTAAAAATGATAAATTATAATTGACTTTTGGTTCCCTACTAAGACATTTTGCATTCTAACAAAACACAGTAAAATATTTGCTGTTGCTAAAAATTCCCAAGCAAAAATAGCTAACAGTCTATCTGGGTTGTTCAAATGATTCTTACACATGTTAGCTTGCCTAACAATTCTGCTATACTTCGAGGCTCTTAGCTTTTTACGATGATAATAATAGTCAATATTGAAGACAATAGCTAAAGGTAAGCTAAACTGCTATTTTCTCTAAACTTTTTTCCATGTACATTATAGTTTAGCTGAAATTCATACACTTTAAGAAACTTACAGCATCCTGTAGCAATACCACACACGACGATAAACTACCCTGCACATAGTCTTTAAACTAGGGCTTACTTCTGTTTCCTAACTCATAGGAAAGACCTCACATGATACCAAGTTTCATTATTAGTTGAATGGTAACTACAGTACAACCATATGCAAAAGTCCAACTCATCACATATATGTACAACAGTGTATTCATATTTAGTGGTTACATTAAAGCTACATATTTGCCCTAAATGCCGGGAAGTTTCGTACCTCTGATGCTAGTTGTTCACTGACTGATGCAGCATGAGGATTTTTGCTATCCTGTGGGAAAGGGTGGGCAGTAGGATAAACGTGGGCAGCGGCCTGGGAGGCCGTCAAAGTCTGGCAGTCTTTAGATAGTTGTTCAGTTTTCTCTTTCAGCGATTTCAGGTAATGTTCCAATTCTTTGGACCTGGTAGCATTTCCTTCCTCAAAGTCTGTGAATTTGTTTATCATGGCCTATGAACAGAAAGAGACCACTAGTGTTTAAAATAACTGATGCATTGCAATCACAGTAAGAAAAACAGTGGAATTCCAGGTCAGTGCATGCTGGAATCCACTACTGAGCCCATCTTAGGCCAGTGCTCAGGACAAGGACTGCACATTCCTCTTGCAGCATGTTGGATGCTAAGAATGGTGTGGCTTGACAAGATCTGTAAGGTGACTCACTTCGTTAGGTTTAGAGTAACACAGGAGGGGATTGAAGAACTATGCAGGTCAGAGTCATCAACAGCAGAGCACACATAGGAACCCTAACAATTACCTACTTTCCCCATTTCATTCCAAACTTCAGCCCAGAGAAAATGACTTACTGATTTTAACCCCATTTTCTATGTGCTGGGATGTTTTCCCTGCATGTTTGCCTGTGCATTGTGTGTGTCTGGTGCTCATGGACATCAGAAGACGCCATTAGGACCCCTGGAACTGGAGTTAGATAGCTGTGAGCCACCATGTAGGGTTCTGGGAACTGAAACAGGTCATCTGGAATCTGAAGAGGAGCTAATGCTCTTAATGGCTGAGCCATTTCTCCTGCTCCAATTTACTGATTTTTACTATTAATCTATAAATCTTATATTCTCACTATTCTCTTTTCCACTGAAGACTGGCTGACACGGGTTTGAAGGGAATGTCATAATACAGTAAGAAGTTGCCGGGGTGCTAGAAATTCACGACTGGTCAGATGTGTCATTTCGGTACAGGATCTTGGTAATAGGAGAGGTTATCTCTAGGGATGGAATATATGAGAGTATTAATAGGTAATTTTTCCAACAAATTAACTGAGAACAATACTGACACACATCAAAGCAAAGCAACAGTTGGCACCTCTGGGACACGCAATCTGGGACTGCAGCAGGTGGTGTGAGGCTGCTGAGGAGAATGCTCACAAGGCCCTGGATGCGCCCAGTCAGAATCATCTGTGGCTTTGCCACAGTGGCTTCCCACAGCCTTAGCAGAGATACATCTCAGTCTCCCTAAGGCCACTGGGGCAAAGGCTCTACCCTCGCGAGCACTGAGTGGAGAGTGAGAAGAGACCAGGGAGGAGAAACAAAATCTCCCGAGTGGGAACTCGGTGTCACATGCGAAAAGCCTGCCACCTTCCCAAGCACAAGCTGGTTTAATGATCCTGAAGAAGCATAATATAAAAGAAGATTTTATATAATTAAAATGTTCACAGAGCCCTGATATAAATTAAATATAAGCCAGTCTAAGCCTTTTAGAAATGAGGAGAAAAAGCAAAGTATAAAAGAGCCTGAATGATGAACAAGTATACTCACAGTTATTTTGCTATTATAGAAGTTATTCATTTGGCAAACGCTGTTGTTTTCTTTTTGGATGCCACTTTGAAGCTGCTCTGTATCAAAAGGAGTATTCAGCCACTTTTTCAAAAACCGAGTCATTTCTTTCCTATTACTTAGTACTTGTTGGAATTCAGTTTTTATGGCGGGGAAGTCATTTTCTGAAAAATCTTTGAGAATTTCCTGTGTAAAAAATATGTACCAAACTATATGAACATTAGGAAAAATTTCATCCAAATAACATATGAACTATAATATTATAAAGGGGAGAAATACCTACTGTACTCTACTTATTAGCACATTAAAGTAAATGAATTCTAATTTAAAACTTTATTCTGATTACTTGCATAAGAGAATGTTGGTAATATACTCTACATGACATTCTGTGTTCATGGCAGGCCTTACATGTCTGTTAGGAACTGCAGCCAGTTCCAACATAGTCGGGAGGACAAGAAAGTCCTTATGGTGTTGATACAGGGAAGATTCTGACTTTCAGTCACAGGTGCAAGAAAGCATTGGGGAACCTAAAATTCTCTGAGTTCTCACTTGCTGATGTTAAATCTATTTTCTGTCTATGCAGGTCTGACAGCGTCTAAAGGGTCCTCCAGTCAGCTATCATTCTGTGAGTTACTAGTCATTTCAAATGCATACAAAGGTATCTATTTAAAAAAGGCTTAAAATCATATTAAAGCTATTTAAAAAGTATACCTCAAAGGAGGTCAAGATAATGATGGAAAAATCTATAGAGACAGCTGAACCAAGCTCTTGGAAACTCATGAACTCTTGCCCAAAAGCTGTGGAACCTCCATGGGACTGAACTAGGCCCTCCATGTGTGAGAGGCAGTGGTGAAACTTGGACTATCTGAGGAGACTCTGGCAGTAGGACCAGGATCCATCCCTGGTGCATGAGCTACCTTGTTGGAGCCCATTCCTTATGGCGCCATGCTCAGCCTTAATGAAAGGGGGAGGGGCTTAGTACTGACACAAATTAATGTGCCAGACTTTGTTGACTCCCCTTACCTGTTGGGAGGAGTTGGGCTGGGGGGGAGGGAAGAGGGAGCTGGAGGAGTGTGGGAGGGAGAACTGTGGTTGGAATGTAAAATGAAATTAAATTAAAAAAAAAAGTATACCTCAATATGGAGGTCCATATCCTGGCTCAGTCTGAGGTTCTCTAAGTCTTTGGATGGAATATCATAAGCCTGTTGAAAGCTCTGTATTTTAGTCCACAGTTCATTCTGCTTTTCCACTTCCTGGATAAAAGCCACTTCGAATTTATTGATGAACTCATGTTGCTCTTCCTTTATCTTTGTAATGTGGCTCAACACGTACTTGAAGAAGATAAAATGAAAAGTGAGACACTGTATTTGGGGCATTTTCAATGCCTGAGATGGCAAGGCCTCTTGTTTTCTGTTTATACTGTGGTAGATGATGGCGACACAGGAAGCAGCTATTCTTTATCCACAATTTCTCTTCTCTGCCCACTGGGAGAGTAGCTCTTCCAGATTGCTGCTTCCTTGCTTGACTTCCTATGGGTTCCTCATATTGAGTGGTTTGAAAATGTCACATGGCCCTTTCTATAAGCTCTGGTATTAGTTCATGTGTGTGAATAAACGTGTCCATGGATCCCCGAGGACTGCACCTCAGGTGGCTGAGTCACAGCCTGGTGCTGGCAGTCCACTGGATCCTCTGGAAGAGCAGCCAGGGTCTCGACACCGAGATCTCTCTCCAGCCTTATTACATAACTTTTGCTTAAACTGCCAATCTGCTGTCAGACATTTGAGATAAAATATTTCATTTTATATAAAATTACATATATATGTGTGGGTATGTGCACATGAGTTTAGTAGGTGTCCACAGGGTCCAGAAGAGACCTTCAGAGTCCCTGGAGCCAGAGTTTCAGGTGTTGTGAGCTGCTTTGACCTGGGTGTTAAAAGCTGAATTTGGGTTCTGTGAAGAAACAGTAAATGTTCTTAACTGCTAAGCCTTCTCTCCAGTTCCATTTTGGATTTTCAAAATATTCTAATAATCTTGTTTGATTAACTCACCCCCATCCCTCCGCCATGTCACATGCTTCAAGATTTCTTTGTCAAGCACATTTAGATGTCTGGCCTTATGTTAATGATAATTTTAATGCTACAATGGTCCCCAACCTCATAAATTTTAGGTATCAGTCTGTCATGATCTGTGAGAGGAATATCAAGTAAACAAACTCTATACACCCTGGGAAGTTCCATGATTCATAAGGAGCCTCACAAGGGCTCTAGAAGCAGTAATTAACTGCTGGAGTAACTAACTGACTCCAGGCAGCCACATTGCTGAGGGTTCTCCTTAGATTACTGAACCACCTCCATGTCGGGCAGGAGGCCCCAGGGATGCAGCTTTCCCGGAGTCATCACCTGTTTTGGGTGGGCTTTCAGCCAATGCGGTGGTTCTGAGTCATCCCCAAGTAACCCCTCATAAACTGTAACCCCAATTAATTCATTGGTTTACCAAGGTGGGAATTGGTGCAATTGTGATTTTGGTCTGCCATGGATTCCCTGTCTGGGGTGAACAGACCGGTGTTACATATCCCCAGGAAAACTATCACATAACATGTTGTCCGTACTTCTACGATTGCACTTATAACCAATCACAAGCCTGCCTTTACCCGATCATGACATTTTGGGATGGGACTCATGTGGACTCTGAGTACCCTTAAACAGTGTTTAGGCCTACAGAGAGAGCTCAGGCTTTGTTGAACAAATCCTAGCTTCAGATCCATATTAATTTGGTGGTTAATATAAATAGTACCCATGGTAACTCCCCAAAAGACTTAAATACATTGAAATGAACAATTGAAATTATAGTATAAGGCCAATTCTAAAAAAGCTGGTACCTTAAGTTTCTTCAGGATTCTGTGGAATTCCATGAAACATCTCTGGTTTGCAGTAAAAAGCTTTTCAATCTCTTTGGCTTGTGGATATGGAAGTGAAAGCTTTGCTTTTATAGAAATCACCAGCTCTTTTTGGGTTTTAGTTTCCTTCTCCAAGTCAAGAGAGAACCGATTCAAGCACTCATAATCATTACCCATTTCTGAGTATCTTTTCAGGAGCTCCTAAAGGAAATCCGAATTCATGCTAATGAATACTGGAATTGCAACAAAATGTAACACTGTAATACCTTCTATTGAAGAAAGAAATGAAGAACTTTGTGTTTAAAAGATATAATTAGTGATTTTTAGATTATAGAAGCAATGTATAAGATTGTAAAAATTAACCAGAGGAAAATATAATAAGAAATCCAACTTTTCTGGCTGATGTTGATTAGAGCAGTAAGACTTGGTGCACGACCCAGCGACCACGACTCAAGCAGCCCTCTCCACCGTGCTGTAGTCTATGATGTTAGCACTGCTTCGACTTCTGTCTCTCTGTGATCTCTGTCTACATCATTAAAATTCATCTTTCAAAATGGCTCTCTCAGTGGGCAGCGGTGCTCTCACCTTTAATCCCAGCACTCGGGAGGCAGAGGCAGGTGGATCTCTGTAAGTTTGAGGCCAGCATGGTCTACAGAGGCAGCCCAGGACATCCAGGGCTACATAGAGAAACCCTGTGTTGAGAAAACAAAAACAAAAAGAAAGGCTCTCTGCTTATATTCCACTTTCAATACTCAAATCTCTCCTTTCCAGATGTAGGTCATGTGGTGTCTCTCACAGCATGACAGAACTCTCCAGAGGACCTCCTCCTACTTGGAGCAAACCTGAGTTTTTCCGTGGCCTCGTGGTCGACTCCTCCATCAGCTTCGGCCTTACTTTCTCTCACAAGCTTCCCTCTTGAAACTTCTGGAACAGGAGGCAGCTTCTGCCTAGGGAGCTGTGTACTCTTAGCCCCTGTCTACAGCACTTGTTCCCCAGAGCAAATCAAGCTATTACCGCTTTTAGAGATTTGCTCAGGATCACTTTCCCACACGGCCTTTAAAAAGCAAACCACACACTCCCACTATGTCATTTGTACATATATGTGTGCATATATATGCATGCATCACTGTACTAGACAATAATGCTTAGGGAAACATCTGGTATGATCTATTCGCTCTACACAGTTTCCTTTAATTCTCTTAGGCATGACAGGACCTTTGGAAAGGTAACAATGCCACACAGCTCCTACAGGAGCTCTTACTTTTATCCTGAGGCACTTTTCTCGAAGCTTTCTTGTTCCATGTTGTTCTCCATCACACAGTAACTCCTTTGCATGTTTTACTATCTCTTCATGGTTCTGATGGTCCTGGTACAAAGAAATGCATAGCAATAACTACATTCACATAGCAAGTCTAACCATATGTGCTTACATCTTACATCGGGTTTCTGTGATGGAATTAAATATTTCATTCTAATATAACAGTATTAAAATAGGCAAAAGGAAGTAATAATTACTGCCAAACTACACAGCGAATGACTTCACCTCACTGAACTCACTTGATACGTGCGAGAAGCACATGATCTCTAGAAAAGGACTTGTTGCTCATTAGGTCTTAGATTTCTAGTTTGTAACCTCTCAAATGTCTACATTAGAATTACTGTCACCAACTAAATATATTAGAGAACCCAAGTCTTGTATATTCTTCCACCTTGGGGTGGAAAGTCTAAATTTCTTTCATATTCTTTCTGCATTAATTAAAAAATACAGAACAGACATACCTTTTCCTCATTAAACTAAGTCATTAGTTTAAGTTGGGCATAGTAATACCTAGAATATCTGCTTGATACAGATTTGCCAAACAAATTATGTCTGTAAATTTAGACAGGCCCCATATACGCTGGACTCCTAAGTGTTTAATGTTTATGATAATAGTACATGAGGCTTTCTGCTTTACATGAAAATAGAAAGTTACAGGTTTACTTTATACACCCAATTTTTCTAAATTTTATACTACTTTTTAGAGTAGTGAATTAAACTTTTAATGATTAATATGAAATAATGTCAAGAAAACTCTTTTTAATCTCTACTCTGCTTTTTTTCCTTCTAACTTCAGTAATGAAGTCTCACTTCTAGAGTCATCAATAGAGGAAAGGAGGCATTTACTCTTTCGCAGATGTACTCTTTGTGCTAGTCTTCCACTTGTGGTAAAGCTAGTTTCTTTCTGTGGTTGTTGTTTCAGAAATTTAGAAGGAAAAATAGTATCTAACAATTTTTTTTAAAGATGAAGAATTTAATTTTCTGAAAAGCACTGTGGCTTTTATGCTTCCTTTCTGTGTTATAATCATGGCGTGTTTCTCACCACTTTCACTATCTACAGACGTTTCCAAAAAGAAAATATAAAAAGAGGGAAAAAACCCAAAACAAACCCACAACACCCAAATCCAGATAATGCACACTGGTAATCCCCCAGGCCTTGGTCTCAGAGCTACTCAGCAAAGGCAGGTCTGAACTTATGCTCATATCACGTGTCTTAGGGTTTCTCGGAATTGTTCTTTCCACTTGGAGAGACTCTTTTATCCTGGTTAGCTCCACTGTTTTCCTTGGCTACAATTCTTATTGCTTTAAGGTTTTCGTGAACTTTCTTAATCAAGTGCAAATTATTTTCACCCACACTTTGCACATAGAAATTCTGGGCCTCAATCTGCTTCAACTGCTCAATTTCCTTTTTTTTGTTATAAACTTTATTGACATCTTTCTCTTTAAGAAACTGAAGCTCTTCTTCCTGAAGTTCTTGGCTCTTGAGATAATTTATAAAATAGATCAGAATAAAAAATTTCTTCACAGAAGGGCAATGTCTATTGTTGTGTACACATAAACAGAGTAGTATCTTTTGAAATCAATGTTTCATATTTTAACAGTGTTTGCAGTCTTGACTTTACTGAAATCCTCCCAAATTTAAGTTTTTGAGTTCCATGCTGATGCTCAAAATCTTTCTAAAATTGAGCATTTCGGACACTAGACCAGAAATTCTTAGCTCATATTTGTGTATTTTATCACTGCTTCCAAGAGACTAAATACTCTCAAAGAAAAATACATGCTCAGTTAGAAACGAGCTCTACAGAATGCCTGGGGTTCTAGATGGTCAAAGGAGCCGGACTTTAATTCCAGAACTCAGGAAGCAGAGACAGGAGATCTCTGTGAGTTCGAGGCAAGCCTGGTCTACAGAGTGAGTTCTAGGATAGCCAGGGCTATAAAGAGAGACCCCTGTCTTGAAAAACAAACAAAACTCAAAACCAACACAAAAACAGACCAAAGGAGCCAGAGTAAAAGTTCTGACCCTGTTTTCCTCCTCAGTGCTGTTCCCCACTCAACTCCTTGTTTTTCTCTTTCACTATCTTTTAAGGGCAGAGTCACATAAATAATGTGAGGCCTAGAATTCCATCATAGGGATGAGCCCTATGTAGCCAGGTGGATACTTGGCTTACTTCTAGATTTTGGTCACCACAAATCACTATACAGAACAATGTATTTTTGCTAAATCAGTGAATATATTGGTTGGGTAAATTCCTAGAAGTGGTACTGCTGAACCAATGTACTGCATGTACTTGTAAGTTTTCAAAGATACAATGTTTGGTTAGAAAGATGGCTGCTCAGCAGTTAAGAGCACCTTCTGTTTTTTCCCAGTTCCAGGAGCTCCAACACTCTTTTCTAGTTATTGCAGGTGCCAGACAGACACACACACATACACACACAGAGAGAGAGAGAGAGAGAGAGAGAGA
>LOEQ01000355.1:73476-103073 GCA_001685075.1 Bramus lutescens | reverse complement strand
ACACACACACACACACACACACACACACACACACACACACACACACACACACACACTCACTTTAGCCAAAGTTTTTCTGGCATCTTCTTTCAGCTGGGCACATTCGACATGAAGTGTTTCTTGCATCATTTTCAAGTCGTCCCTCTCTTCAGTGAGACATCTGATCTCTTTCTGACTTTCTTGAAGCTTCTCAGTTAGTCCAAGCCTCTCTATGCTTTCTGGTGGCTCTGAATCTGTTGTTCTGGAGTGTTCTTCCAATGGCTCCATTTCATCCACTTTTCCTGGAATCTCCTTGACTTCTTTCAAAATAGGAAGGAGCTCTTGTTCTTGAAGCACTGGGATCTTGTGATATTCATAAAGTGCAGTGTTACTATCTACAGATTACATTTCTTTTTTTAAGTAGAAAAGATCAGGAAATTTCACCCAGCAATGAATGTGACCTTGAATATTAGAATCTCCCTTAGGGCAATAAGTCTCTGTTATACACTCTCTCACTTTCAATCCCTTTGGATTCTATATGACGTCTACTACCAGTCTGTCATGCTTCCTTTTTTGCTTCCAAAGTGAGCCAATCTGTATATATTATCATTACACTATTAATTCAGTCAGGTACAGGCTTAGTTTCTAGACTTGTTCTCAAATTATAAGCAAAAAAGAAAATTATCTTAGGTGTTTATGAATATTCCAGTAAATGTATAGTCCCTATCTTTTGTTGAATCCCAATGCTATGTCCCAAGTTTTCTGTTGTGCGCACTGACTTCCTATCCACACCAATCGCTAGTGGAATGATGCACTTTGCATATCATATTCCCACAGACACCACGTTAGAACTGAGGAACTGTCATGTGCACACACTGATAAAAAGACCTGCTTTATTACACTGTACTTCCAATGCTTGGCAAAGAGCAGACTGCCCAGTTATCCCATTGCCATCTTTCCATAAGTTACAATTATTTGATGGTATCTTATTCATTTATGATTGTCCATTCATCAGCTTCTACTACAAACCAATCAGGATTTTGTCCCTCTGTTACCAATGTTTTTCTTTCTCTTTTCTTTCTTTAGACAGGGTCTTACATAGGCTATCCTTAAACTCTCTGTGGCATATGGAGTACAGGATGATCTTAACTCCTGATTCTTCTGCTCCACCCCACAAGTTCTGAGGTTACAGGTATGCACCAACACATCTGACTTTCCCCATTATATCTGTAACCCAGACTGTGTCTACTCCAGTAGACAGTCAACAAATTCTTAGCCAATGGATATATCATAACTATGTACTTATTTTCCTTCAAAGGAGGAAGAAAAAAGTGGCCGAGGACATGGGGAAAAAATGACATACCTTTTCTTGCGATTCGGTATTTAATTTTTCTGTGTCCTGAGTGCCTGCTACCTGAGCTTCTTTCTCAGAAATGCTTCTTAGCTCATTGGTGATTTCTTGGAGCTCTTTCAGATGTGTGTGAGCAATGCTTAGTCCTTCTGTTTGTGGGCCCTTAGGAAGTGAAATGTAAAGAATTTTACAGCTTTTGCTCAGCACTGCCTCCCTCTTTCCAGCTGACTAGGTTTCCAAAGAAACATTTAGCAGATAGAGAAAAGGCTACAGTATTACTTACCATAGCTTTGATTTCTCTTGCATATTCTGCAAGCTGTCTTCTTTCTATTTCAAATGATTCCTGCAATTCCTTTAGATCATTTCTTTCTTTGGTTAGAGATTTCAACTTCTCACAATTTTCCTGAAGTTTCTGAGACAACTCAAGTCTCTCTGCTTCCATGTGCTCCAACGCCAGTCCTTGGCTCCTGAGTTGATCCTTTAGGCTCTCCATTTCAGTCATCCTTTCCTGCATCTTACTCACATCTTCTTCTGCACTGAGAAGGAGTTGCTGCTTTTCTTGGAGTTTCTGGTTCTTAGGAGGGACAATTTTTTATAATTATCACATTGCTGATACTTTGCTAAATTTTTATGTAGTACCATAATAGAGCATTGTCTACACAAAGCAAACAGACAAGCACCATTAAGAGTGAACTAGTCCTGTAGACATGCTTATGGTTGGTTAAACAATTCAGGACCGTTCAGAATGTGAACTTGATTGGAAACGGGACTTTTACAGATATAACTGTAAGCCTTGAGATTAGATTCTTTTGGACTACAGTGGTCCTTCAAATCAATGACAGAGAAGGACGCAGAGAAAACTGGAAGAGTAGGCTACGAGAAAACAGCATCAGAGACTGGAGTGTGCAGTCCCAGGGCAGCTGGGAGATACTAGATACTAGGAATAAGCACAAAAGAACTCTTCACTGAGCCATCAAAAGGAACACCACTGGCACTTCAAATTTTAAAGGAACAAGAATGATGACAATGCTGCCTACAGAGGCTCTGCCTTTAATCCCAGCACTGGGGAGGCAGAGGCTGGTGGGTCTCTACAGAGTGAGTTCAAGAACAGCCAGAGCTACTTAGTGAGACCCTATCTCAACACACACACACACACACACACACACACACACACAGAGAGAGAGAGAGAGAGAGAGAGAAAGAGAGAAAACAGTGACATATTGCACGTCTGGTCTTGTAGGCCACTAACTTTATAGTAATTCTGGTATTACCTTGTAAACTTACATTGGTTGATCAAAGAAGCAAGATGAAATGAGAAAATAAAACTAAAAAGCCAAGAGACTAAAGTATATAAGTTTAGATTCCAAATAACCATAATTCCCTATGATATAAATATTATACACATATCATTTGTTTCTTTAGAGACAGTCTCATTCTGTAGCCCAGGCTGGCTGAGAACACTCTAGGAAGTCCAGGCTAGTATCAGATTTAGAGAGGCCCCCAAACTGCAAGGATTACAGCTGTGAGTGACCATACCTAGTTTCCCATCGTCTTTTACTTTTAACAAGATATTTACACAATGTCCCAAATAAACTCAGAAGCATCAACTATTATCAGCTGCTGATTTCACTTCTTTGAGGAGTTTAAAAAAAAACACAAGGTTTTAAAGTAAATTCAGTTATATAAAAGGGGTTGGGATTAAAAAAAAAGATAGAAAGAATGCTACCCAGAACATGGCACAAACTGCAGTATGCCATCCAGCAGTGGCATTGCTCTCATCCTAACAGAAGGAACCTGTAGAGTCACTCAGTGGCTGGTCTCACATGACTTACTTCTCTTTTACCAGTGATGCAGAAACCTGTCAGCATCCAAGATGGCGACTGTGAGCAGCCTTATAATTCAAAGAAACACCAACACGACTCCATATGGGAGGAACTTTTGATGACTAATATTTCTCAAGTACTCAGAGTGTCTAATCCATGGTAGTACTCTTTAATTTTGATGGATGATTATATTACATGACTAAATTAGACCACATAAGGTTGCCTGACTCTCACCTAAAGATGTTATAATTATATAACCTTTGCAAGGACTTAATTTACGACTAGTGGAAAAGCATTTATTACCAAATGTTTGTGTGGTGGGGACAGTCAAGACAACAGTGTGGGAAGCGCACCTTTTCCTCTAGTTCTTCTTCTACCTCTGCCAATCTCTTACACACCCTGGAGAGCTCGTCGCTCTTCTTGGAGGCTTCGTCTTTTTCCTGTGCAGCTATCTCTTGTTGCCTTTTGAGTTCATCTCTAAGAATTCTTAATTCCTCCTGGTTTTCAACAGTCTAGAGTTTAAAAAAAGTTCTAGATTAGAATTTATAATATTTTCTCATCTTTATGAAATCAGAAAAACTCAGAAATTACTTTTGACTCAAAATGAAGAAATCAAAGTGATACTGCATAGAAAAGGATAACTCTAAAGTGGTCAGTCTGATTTCAGTGGCCAAAAAGACTAAAGCCACATTGTTTTTCTTATGTTTTTATGGCCTTGGAGTCAAGCACTGATCAATGAGCAGTCAGTTCACAATGGTCCCCACCCTTTGCTGGCAGGATGTAGAACTAATCCATTACGAAGATCACACAACAGACTTGAATATGGAGGTCACCGAAACATAACGAGTCAGAGAAAGAACACATTTTGTGTTTGCATGCTAATTGTCATTTAGTTTGTGGATAAACCAGACGAAGCAATTCTAAATACAGAAAATTAAAACAGCACCAATTATAGGTTCTAGGGGATCCACAGTGAATTTCCTAAATTATTAATTCCAACCCATATAAAAACCTTATAACAGATTAAAAAAAAAAACCTAGCCAGAGATTACTGGCAAGCACGAATGACTTAACACAAAATTAAAAGTTACAGTAGCAAAAGAGAAATATCTAGGAACCAATTTAACAAAATATGTATGATACCTGCAAACTATAACACAATATTAAGAGAATAGATTATTAAGGATATTCAATGGTTAATTAGTTTATGAAAAAGGTTCAACATCTTTTGTTGCTAGGAACAGTAAAGTAAGATAGGTACATTTGAAAAAAAAACGGCTAAAATTGAAAGCACAAAAAAATATAAAGTGTTGGTAAGGGGGAATATGGAGCTGCCAGAATTCTGTTTATTTGTTGATAGGAATGTAAAATGGCAGAGCTGATCTGAAAATCAATCTGGCAAATTATTACCAAGTTAACACATAACACCCAGGGGCTCTATGTAGGCAGAGACATTTGTCAAAAGTCATCCAACCTACACTTCCATGACATATCTACTGCATATAGATTATACCCAAATAAAGTTAATAATATCAAAATAAACAGATAAAATGTATAGCCAAATGTAGAGAGCCAGATCTTACCATTTCGATATTTTCCTTTAGGTCCATCTTCAATTGCTCCTTTTCTGCAATAAGACTTTCCAGTGTTTGTTGGAGTCCACTATTCTCCTGCACTAAAGAATGTATTTTCCTCTGTTCATCCGTTACCCCATTATCATTACCACCTGAAATCAATGTTTGGGTATTTCCATCCACCTTCATCTGCTCTTCATCTATGCTATCCTCCTAAAGTATAAATACATTAAAGAAGAGTTTAGGCAGTTAACAACCACTTTAATATTGGTAAAGTACCCACTTATGTTCTGTATCAAGTACTAGTCTCATATCAGCACCCGAGTCTCCTCGACAACCTCAGGAGCTAGGCACTATTTCTATCTCTATTTGGTAATTAGGGAACTCAAATTCACACAAGACCATTAGAGCATACAGCCAGCTTTGGACATAAGTGGTCTGGCTCCAGTACTGTTATTCTTAGACCTGTTCACTGATAAGAGCCACCTAGGTAGCTGTAAGCATTGCAATTCTCATGCACAATAGGTTAACTTGACTCTGTGGACATTCATTTACTAAAACTGATTAGACAATCAAGATATGCCTTTCCTGCCTATAAATCTTCCTTAAATATTTTCTAAATACAATTGTAGTATTTTGGTTTTTCTTTTTTGATTTTTTTGTTACAAAAAGAATGAATACTGACGACTTTACTGCTTCCCCGAGTTCTGATGGTTACAGTTGGAATAAGAAATCACAGACTTTGTTCCTAGTCAATGGGCTGGTCCTGGACTGAATGAAAAGGAAAGGGGGCGGAGCTGCAGCATCCACCACCCTGCTTCCTGACTGGGAGCAGGATGTGACTCACATCTCTGCTGCCCTGAGTTCCCAGCATGGTGCATTAGACCTTTTACACTGGGAGGCCAAGCAATTTTCACTTAGTTGCTTTTGTTAGATATTTTGTCACAGCAACAAGAAAGCAACCTAAGTAATACACGAACTTTGGTGACACCATGATTCCCCGGGCAGGTATGTCAGTGTGGGAAAATAGCATGTGTGGTTATGCTTTGTGCTTCAGGGAGGAGTGGCCTGGCACCACCCTGAAGGAGAATCTATTGCTAAGAAATAGCCTTGTGGAAAAAGTCCAGGCTCCCAGTATTTTTACTAGACTCTTCACGATCTTGTCCCTGTCCAAAACATGTGTTACCTAGTCTCAAATTCTGTCTTTCTATCCATTAAGAGGTTTAAAAAATACTTTTAAAGCTTGATGTTATCTCAGGGCTTTTATATCTGTCATACTTTTCCTTGAATTATTTTCCTATTCTAATGGACTCCCCAGCTTCCACCCTTCAGGTATGTATTATCCTAGTTATGTTTCCGCTGCTGTCAGAATGCTGATCAGGAGCAACTTGGGGAGGGAAGAGTTTATTTCACCTCACAGGTTATGGTTCAGCATTGCAGGAAATAAGGCAGTGTTTGCTGTTAAAGAGCTGCTTGTAGAAGCAGACAGAAAGTCAACCATCATTCTTACCTTCCGCTCAACTTCCTCTCTACTTCCTCCACTGTCCTCCATATGCAAATTCTTGGGCATTTCCTCAGCAGCTTTCATTTTCAGCACGTTAATTGTTTCTTGGTGTTGTTTTAAAGACTCAAGAGCATTTAGTAACTGTTCTTGAGTCTCTACGTTCTTGGCAAGAGAAAAAGAAAACCATTTCCATCAGGATGTGAAGCATACTGATCTTACAGTCACTACTCAATCATACACGACATGACTTCCGCAGTTCTACCTGGCTGAACCATACCATGTTTACAGTGTCTTGAATGTCACTTCTCAGTTGGTCCCTCTCCATCTGCAGGCTTGTTTGGAGTTGTTTTAGGTCTTCCTTTTCTTGAGTTAAGAGTCTTACTTCTTCCAAGGTTTGCTGAAGCCTCTCAGTGAGCAGTGCTCTCTCCTTCTCTGCAGACTGCAGGCTGGACTCTCTGCATTCTAACTGCGTTCTCAGCTCGTCCATTTTATCTGACCTCTCTTGACTCTCGTTTGTTTTCTGCTGAAGCTCTTGAGTCTTGTGGGAAAGCTTTAAAGAAAAAGTGTGACAGAGTAAAAGCAGAACGTTGTATCACATGTAGACAGACTCACGTGCATGCAGACCACACTCAGGAAGGCAGAAGCCCATTTCTCATCAACAGTTTGTACCAACCTCAGCCTTCAAGGAATCCAAACTTGAACCAAGGTTTTCTGCTTCTTTAGAGAGATTTCCTATTTCCTGTTTCATCTTCTCATTGTCCTCCAGAACCATTTCATATTTCTGCTCGAGTTCCACGTGAAGGGCTTCCAATGTTTGGTATGCTTCCTCTCTGCTTCTGCAATTCAGTTGGGAAGCTGGAAGGTCGTCTTTAGTCCTTCCAATTTCTTCAAGTAAAGCTTGAATTCTACTGTCCTTATGAGCTACTTCAGAAAACAAGTTTTCCCTTTCTGAGGTTCTTAAACAGAGCTCTTCAGATTTCTCATGCAGCTGTGGAAAACAAGTCAGAATTAGGGATGGTAGCAAAATTTGATAGATACCCTAAAGCAACTTTCTGAAAACTTTGAATGTTAGCAAAGGTTGTGAGGAATGAATGGCAGTCATTTTCATCTGCAGCTCTGAGGGTGGACCTCAGAGCACAGTGCACAGCACAGTGCACAGCACAGCAGGCAAGCATGCAGCCATTCAGTCTGTCTACAGCAGACGGCAACGTTCTTGTCATTACCTCTCCTCATAGCCCATTTACATCCGTCTTAAATGCTTTTTTCATGATCTCTTTGAGTTCCAGTTTAAGAATACATGGAGAAGGAACAGTAGAAACAGCTGAGATTTATTTAGCTCCTAAGCTATCATTTCAAAGTATTTTTAATATGACTATGTGGCAGGTACTTTAGGTTTTCCTCAAAATTCAACCCCCCCCCAAACTCCCCAACTAAAGTCATTGACTGCAATTCAAATTTCTAAACATTTAATATATGGACAAACTAGGATTTTAAGAATCATGTAAGAAGCATCATTAAAAAAATTTTTAGTTTTTCTTTAATTGATTTTATTGAGCTATATATTTTTCTCTGAGAAGCATCATTTTAAATAATTAAATAATCCACAATATATTTATGGGTAGCTTACTCATTGTGAAAGGGGAAGAGGAAAGAGCTGAAAAACGCACCAAGAGAAGGGCAAAAACACAGAGGTTAGCTGCTGGCTGAGGGGCACAGCCGTGAGGCTCAGCGCCAGCCCGACAGCTGTTTTTGAGGAGTGAAAATAGCACCCATTGGTCTTTCCATGCACTAAGTGGTAAAGGGACTCTGCCGTTACATGTTTACAGCATAAATAAAATAATGCTTCAAATTCTTTAGCAAGATGTTTGCCATACAGTAAGTACTCAAATTCTTGGCACTTTTATTTCTTTTAGGAAGACAGACAGACAGACAGAGAAGCTGATAGGTGAGTTTGCAGATGCGTTTACTAACTAGGAAAACTTACAGTGGCTACAAAAACTATCAGTGCTAGCCTTTAACCTTGCTACATTTTATTTTGAAATTTATTTACTTTTCTCATGTGTTTGGATGTGTATGTATGTATGTATGTATATGCGCCATTTGCATGCAGTGTCCGTGGAGGTCATATCAAGGCTTCAGATCCCCTTGGAACTGAAGTTAACAGGATAAGTCATGACTTGCAACGTGAGTACTGGGAATCAAACTTGACTCCTCTGGGAAACTAGTCAGTGCCCATAACCACTGAGCTCTCTCTTGCCCTTGCTATTTTTTAAATATGGAATTTTAAATTTAGTCTTGAGACTATCACACATAAATATGATGTATTTCAATCATATTCAGGCCCCTACCAATTCCTCCTGGAATCTCCTAAATCCCCCTTCCAACTTTGAGTCCTCTTTATTGTTTTGTAACTTTCTAAGTTCAACCAGTCACCCGTGTATATGCACGACTGTGCAGCCACCCACTAGACCATGGTAAACCTATTAGGGACCTCTAAAGAAAATGGTCTCTCCCTCCGCTAGTGGCCATCAATTGCCAAAAGCTTTTCAGCTGGGGTGGAGGCTCACGTGGCCCTCTCTTGATCGTGGGCAGCCACCACAGTTGCTGCAGTATAAGCACATGAGTCCTGTCACATGCAGGATACTGCTTTGCCCTAGCCCCTAATCACTGCTCCTTACAATCCCACCCTTTGTTAAGACGTTCCCTGAGTCTTGAGAAGAGGACATATAAAATACATGTCACAGACATTTGTTTCTTGCATAAAGAAATTTGTTTGAGTCTAACACTGTAGCCCAGGCTGGTCTGGAACTCCCAGTAAACCCACCTCCTCCTTTTGAAGGCTGGGATCATAGGCATGAACTGCCATCTCCATAAACCTTATGTCCTATTCTGTGTTCTTTACGCAGTGGTATGGCTAGTACCAACAAGTGGGGACAAATACTAAGGTGGGGGCTAAAAGTATGCAAATACATTTGAAGACCAAACACAGCCAGTGCATGGATCACGCTACTAAGCACTTGGGTAAATACACCTTGAAAACACTGTTTCTCTACCAAGTTCCCTAAGAGCCGGTGAGAGCATGAGCCCTCTCTGCCCATTATACTGAGCCAGACGTTTACAGCGTCTCCTGTCTTACCTCTTTCCTCAGCATTTCTACCTCAGAGGGTAAAGACTTCAACTCTGAGAGCAAGTGAACTTCTTTTTGCAAAGTTTCTTTTTCTTCAACTTCTTTATTCAGTTCTTGTTGGAGATCAGTAATCCTGTTCTCCAGCTCCAAATTTGACAGCAAACCTATAAGTTTTTCATAAATTAAACTATGTTGACAAGAAAGTGATTAGATTTTTAAGATTTTAAAGTACCCCTCAAGTCATGCCCACTGCATTGAAAAATAATTTTAAGCCCGTAATATTTAGAAACATGGACATTGAGGATATTTAAATTGAATTGTAAATTCTTTTTAAAAAGTAAGAGCTTAGCAGGCACGTAATTCTGGGAATGTACTCAATCACTTTAGGTAAGTTCCTGGGGGGTCAGTGTGCAGACATATAAATTTGTACGGTACCTTTGCCATCTACCAGGGCAGTGAGTTTTGATATTTCCCGAAAAGCAAACTGTAATTCCTTATCTAGATCATCTTGCATTTTCTTTTTTGCCTCCAGCTGGCGTTGATAGGCCTGGATGTCATTTTCCATTTGCTTACAAGAATCTGAAAGTTCATTCTGTCAGAAGAATATTGAAAATTGGTAATACATAACATAAACAAAGGAGTCAAGACCACCATGGGGACAGCCACAGAATCACCTAACAATATAATAAATATAATATAATCAAAGGGGTCAAGACCGCCATGGGGACAGCCACAGAATCACCTAACAATATAATAAATATAATATAATATAAACAAAGGGGTCAAGACCATCATGGGGATACCCACAGAATCACCTAACAATACATATAAAATAATATAATATAAACAAAGGGGTGAAGACTGCCATGGGGATACCCACAGAATCACCTGACCTGAGCTAGTGGGAGCTCACTGAACTAACAGCAGGGGACCCTGCATAGGACAAACTAGACCCTCTGAATGTGGTGACAGTTATGTCCTCGGACAATCTGTGGGGTCACTTGCAGTGGGACCAGGACTTATCCCTAGGGCTTAAATTGGCTTTTTGAAGCCCATTTCCTGAGGGGGAATACCTTGCTCAGTCTAGATACGTGAGGGCTGTGGTCCTGCCTCTAAAGTGATGTACCAGACTTTGCTGACTCCCCACGGGAAGCCTCAGCCTCTCTGAGGAGTACATGGGGGCTGGGGTGGGAGCGGGAGGAGAGGGGGGAGTGGCAACTGTGATTAGTGCATTAAATGAGAAAAGGTTGTTTTAAAATAGAAAAGCCTGTTGAGATTGTACTGATCACTACAACTACGACATCATAACCTTTGGAACATTACTAACAACTTTCTCCTTCAGCGTCAGGTTTTCACTCCTAAGGAAGGCCGACTCTCTCTTGGCGTCGAGGGCCACAGCGTCCATATCAGACAGCGTCTGCATCATTTGTTTTACGTCTTCAGTGGGTTCCTAGACAGGTGACAAAGAGGACTCAGGAGATCCAGTTTTGGCAGATTTGGGAAATACACTGAAGAACACACATACACTTGGCAGAATTCCAGCTGGTCAGGTGCCAGAGAGCTAGAAACTAGCCCGAACCCCTGCTGGGTCACACACAGCCTCGCTCTGGAGTTGGCACCTAGCTCCAATCCATCTTTTGGGTTACAGATAGCTTTTGTTGCCCTATGTGCATCCTGTCTGAAGAGTTTCCTAAAGATACAAAGCTACGCAGAACTCAGCTGGGAGGGAAACCCAGATAACTGTGGTACCCACTCTTTATTGAGACTTTGTGCTTGGCATTATACTTGTGGAAGCTTCATTCAGGCTGTTTGGAGCACATGGAAATCAACTGGCTTAATTGTAAATATGGAGAAAAATAAAAATGCCCTGGGTGAAGGGAAAGCGCTGCAGGCCACTGAGACTGGGGACCCCCCCTCCCCGGCCGTCAAAGACGAACTTCATTCTCAAGTGTCTCTGAGCTTTCTTTCACCCATGCCACAACACAGAACGCATACACACTCATTTTATTCTTAGCTCATCAAGAAGGGTAAAGATAAGATAAAAATTCTGGCCACATTTTTCTATATCATAACAGCTGGTCTGGAAGTACAATTTAAGAAATTGGTTAGTGTTTAATAAAAAACCTAAACCATGTACGGTGGCACACACCTTTAAATGCCAGAACTGGAGACAGGCAGGTCAATCTCTTGAGTTAAGAGGTCAACCCATCCAACATATTGAATTTCAAGTCAGCTTGAGTTTTACAGAGAGACCCTGTTTCAAACAAACCAACCAAACCACCCACACACCCACTGGTACAAAAGGAAAAAAAAATCCTAAAACCATTGAAGCAGTTACTTCAACTCTCTATTGGTAAAATGTTGATCATACTAATGATTCATTAATTGAAGATTTATGCCTATATTAAACATATATAAATCGATTATAACCAGCCTGGTACACAGCTGGCTCAATATAACCAAACATTTACTAGGATGATTATGACGATGTACTAGAAATGCCAAGTCAATCACACAGCAAAAGAAAACCTGATTTTACCGATGAGTATGACAGGTCTATTTTCATCTTTTCTGACTTCTGGGCATCTATGTATTTCTGCAGGTCCTTAATCTGATCCTCTTTTTGTTTAAGAAGCTCTACTTTTGAACTTAGTTCATTCTAAAAGAATCAAAGAACAATAAAATTGAATTTAATAAATGATTTGTTAAAAATTTGAAATTGGTCAAAATTCACTAATATTTAAAATATAATTTCTCTATTTTCTGTAATTATGTTTAATTATAGGACACCTATTTTAAGTTGTAGTTACTTATCAAAGGAAATACTAAGATAAATGTTTACCTCAAGATCTTGATTATATACTTCTGCATGATTAACTAAATTCTTTAAGTTGGAAATTTCATGAATTAGTTGCATCTGTAAGAGTATGAATAGGAAACAGCAAACCAATTGTTAATAAAGCAAAACAGAAAGAAAACTAAAGAAAGCATTCTTTACTGCTTCAGAAACACCCATCTTAGAAGGGATTGAGAGGTCAACTGTTCCAGCTACTGTAGTAGAGCTCCTCATAATCTAAAAACCCAAGAGAAAAAGGGCTAGAGAGCTGGCTCAGCTGTCACGAGGATGGCACTCTCCCTACAGAGGACACAAGTTCAGTTCCCAGCATCCCGCCAGGCATCCTAAACCATTTGCAACTGCAGCTCTACAGGATCTGATCCTTCTATGGGCACCTGCATTCATTCACGTATACACTTAACACTGATGCATAGACCTACATGTAATAAATAACAAAAATAAGATCTTAAAAATTCCAAGAAACACTACTCAAATAAACTCACACTCACAAATCAAACAAATAAGGAAAAGCATGTCTTCATAATTATCTCAACAGGTCATAATGACATCACCAGTGAATAAGCAATCTTCAGTCACAATTTTAATAACCTATATTTTGGACAGACTGTGTTTGGGGAATCTTAAGTTTTTTTCCTTCCAATTAATGATCCATCTGGCCCTATAATGACATAGTTTCATATGATTTGAATTTAGGTTGATTGGGGTAGGGTCACTTCATGTAGGAACTTTAAACTTATTACTATTGCTGAGAACCTACAAGGTGTAGGATTATCAACTCTTACTTTGCTATCTATCCTCAGGAAAACACTGAAAATGATGCTCCTACCTAAAAGTATAAAGGAGAAAGCATTTGTCTTAATGTCATTTATCAAAGTGTCTGCAGCTTTGAATTTTTGACCACCAGAAACTTTCATAGTGAGCCACAAGAGACCAAAACCAGCCAAACAACCAAACCAAACCACTCTGTGTAAGACAAAGTCACTAAAGCCTTCAAGATGCTCCATTTGTTCTCCTGTTGACGTACAGTGGAAAATAAATCTGGTTATCTTAAAGAGTATAAACTAACTGCCTCTCGATTAATTCGCTAAGTTGTGTACATACAGGTAAAGAGCAACACCTCCACGTTAGAAATCACTGTCTTCACGAGGCTGATAGAGTTGCCATTCGTGTTTTTGTTTCACATTCATTATTTCTATTTCTCTTACCTCCTGATCTTTCTCTGCTTTTCTTTCGAGAGCCTCAAATTCCTCTAAGTCATTTTTTTCTTTTAATTTCAATTTCAGTTCTTCATTTTCTCTTCTTAGCTGCTCGTAGTCCAATACTAGATCATCGTACTGAGCATGAATTGAGGTCAATTCACTTTCTAAATTTTCCTGTTATCAACAGAAACAAATCTTCAGTCAGGGGAAATTCAGATCCACTTGCTAAATTGTTTTGCTAACCAACATGTAGATTAAAGGAATAATCAGTTCATCTCTGAGCCAGTTGAACAGGTCATTCTCTTATTTATTTATTTATTCATTCATTCATTCATTCATTCATTTATTTATTTATTCATTTATTCATTTATTTCTGAGACAGGGTTTCTCTGTGTATCTCTAGCTGTCCTGGAACTCACTCTGTAGACCAGGCTGGCCTCGAACTCACAGAGATCTGCCTCCCTGAATGCTGGGATTAAGGGCGTGTACTACGGTTGCCTGGCCATGCTTTTCTTTAATCTAACATTTGCATACTCTTGCTAATGTGAACTAGGAATAGGTTAGCTGAAGAGTATGTCTGCCTTACTGTCCCAGACAGACAGGGAAAGACGAATCGTAAAAACAGGAAAACACTGAAGCCCACCTGACCACATCGCTGACTCGGCGATACACTGCTCCTCTGGCTCATTCCTGACAAGGCTCAGAAAGGAAACAGAAAAGGGACGAGTAACTGTCTAAGCTGCTAATGGTTTCCATGTTTTACCCTGCCATCCTGGGAGAAGTAAATTTCTACTTTCTGTGCTACTTGGAGAAAAACTATGTTCTTTATTTTTGTTGTTTTGTTATTTTTGAGTAATTTTTTTTAATTTAAATTAAAAGTGTCTGAGTATTTTGCCAGCATGTGCATAAATTCAGGTTGCGTGCTGTCTTGGAGGTCAGAGAGGGAGTTGTATCCACTGAAACTGAAGCTACAAACAGCTGTGAGCTGCCATGTGGATGCTGAGAACTGAACCCAGGTCCTCTGGAAGAGCAGCCAGTGCTTTTAACCTCTGGGCCATGTCTCCAGACCTCTATTTATTTTTAAATAACAAATTCTACAAGATGTGCAGAACAGAAGAACACTTTGCCTGGCAGCCATCAACTAGTAGTGGTCAGGATTGCAGTAAAAACTGCAGAGAAACAAGAATTTCCTTGCTGGACATTTATATAACATTACTGCATACCCGATCAGTTGTTTACCCTCAAGAGGTTTCTCAAATAAAAATATAAAACTTGGAACTATTACAGGTCCTAGCAGGAGAGATGGCTCAGCAGTAGGAATACTTGCTACTCTTCAGCGGCTCTGTGTTCTGTTCCCAACACCCATATCGCAGCTTGAAATTACCTGAAATTCTGGTTCCAAGTGATCTGATGTCCTCTGCTGACCCTACAGGCACCAGACATGCAGTGGTACACAGACATACCCACACGTGCGTGCACACACATATACAACACATACCATATGCACACATGTAAAATATAATTCTTAAGCAAAAACAAACATAAAGACAGATGCTCTAATGAATACTTAAAGTTACCTCGCTTAGTAGCTTTGTTGCTGAATTCCACTCTACCTCAGCCAATGATTCAAGACTGTTACTGAACATATCAGACTCAAGAGAGAGTGCTGTAAGTAGAAAAACAAGATGCACGTCATGAACATATTTAGCATAAGTTTCGCTAAAAATAAAAATGAGTTTAATAAAGAGTTCTGAATAGATGTAAGCTCAAATGAAATTATACTCAGGTATGACTGCCAAGAGCATATCAACAATAGATATAATCACTGATCATACTACTGTATGAATTAAGAAAGCTGACTGGAACTTGTGATAAAATAAAGATCCTTGAGACAATACAGATAAAAATGACGAATTCTGTACCTGAGATTTGACCAGTGTCAGTAGATTAAAATGTCCCTAAAGATGATTATAATGCTGGAGAAACAATTTTGAAACACAGTCCTATAGAAATGATATAAATGGCATTCTGAAAACTAGAATAAGGTTAGCTGGATGTTACTTGAAGACTGTACCATTTTAACTGAACATCAGAGCAAAATTAAATCAAGCACCTGATTTACACGCTTCAAGTACACTGTATTGTTCTGTTTTTGACACAGTCTTACTATAACCCAGTCTAGCTTTGTATTCCTGGTAATCCTCCTGCCTCAGTCTCTCAAGCGCCGATACTATAAAGAGAAGCCACTGCACTTGACTTACAATTCACGCTTAAGAATCAACAGAATTTCATAATGTTCACTACTGCAATCATATCTGAACTGTAACACTGTGTTTAACCATGTTTCTCAGATTTGCATGCTAGAGTCTGTGGACACACATTTATAACTCGGTGTAGTTCCACTGAAGAAGGTACTCACATTCATCATTCTCTCCCAATCTCAGAGAATTTTCTTGCAAAAAAGTCACAGAAGTTTTATGTGCCCTTGTGGTTACATTTAGTGGGACTTTAAATTCATTTACATAGTTTGAATCCTTCACTTTGCTACTTTTGCCATAGCACCAAGTAACTCTTCGTTTCTTTTTAACCTTAAAAAACAAGAACAAAAGAAATCAATTATTTCACACAGACCCAAACTGAAACAAAATAAAACAAGGAAACTACTTATTTTTATGTAAGCAGCATGGTAGAATTCTTAGGACTCCAAGAAAACACATGTGGTAGAGCACATGCTTATCCTGCACAAGGCTCTGGCTCAAATCCCAAGACCCAAAAGAGATATATAAGCACCTCTGTCAATTACAGAATGAAGTGCTGATTCTGAAGTTGATCACTTTTCTCCTGTGCACCCAGTCCTCTGTCACATCCCACAGTCTACCCTGCCCCACCTTTAATCCCAGCATTCAAGGGGCAGAGGTGGGCGGATCTCTGTGAGTTCGAGGCCAGCCTGGTCTACAGAGTGAGTTCCTGGACAGGCTCCAAAGCTACAAGAAACCCCTAACTCGAACCTGCTCCCCACCCCCCCAAAAAGATTACTCTTACAAATAAGTCATGGCTTCACTGTATCCACAGCCAAGGAACAAAGCCCCAAACATTCAAGTCCTGTTTAGTTTATCCCTCATTTTTCCCCCTAATTGGACAATTTGCTCTCTTTCCAGAGTCATAATTCTCCCAGAGTCATAACTTATCTGCTGCAGACAGTAGCTATACCTTTCTGAAGCTCAATGTTAATGTCACATAAAAGACTCTATTGTCCTTAGCATAATGTCACATTCAAATTCCTCAATGCACTTTAATATGCCCTGGCCACTGTGCATTTTAAGCTCAAAGTATGTTTACCATGCATTTGCAAAACTCTTAAGCTTTTGGTAATGGTGGCTGCTTCTTGAAGCATCTGCTTCCATTGAGCTATTTCCTGTTCATCGCTTAGTCAACCAATACTTCTTGAATGAATGTATACATTTACCAGTGACTTACACAACACGCCTATTGGTAATTACACTGAAGGCTTACACTAGGATTTTCTGCGTAGAAAGGATTGTTATACATATTCATGAGACTGGATATCAAGCTATCCTTCAGGTAAGGTCAATAGTTAGGAACTGACAGAACTGAGATTAGAGTTCAATCGGTCTGGCTTTGAAGGCTACCCTCTGAACCAAAATACTCCATCATTTCTACTGAACAGAAGCCTATCCCAGGAAGAACAAAGTACACCTGCTGGAAGGTAGGATTTTGATCCCTACACTGATTTATATTGCCAATCAGTTTTCCTGAGTTAATATTACCATTAATTAAGTAGAAGGTACTGTCATCTCATAAATTTTTAAAAAAAAAGATTTATTTAATATACACATGTTTTGCCTGTATATATTCTGTGTGAGGGTATCAGATCCCCTAGAACTGGAGTTACAGACAGTTGTGAGCTGCCATGTGGGTGCTGGGAATTGAACTAGGGTTCTCTGAAAGACCAGTCAGTGCTCTTAACCACTGAGCCATCGCTCCAGTCCCATCTTACAAATTTCATTAGACTTTACTATGAATCATAGTCCAGACAGTCTTTACTAACACCCTAGACTTTTTGAATTAGTTTCTCTTTACGTGCAGACAGGGGAGAGGCAATTACAACTCCGTTCTTAGGTAGAGTTGATATACGACAAACACACAGAGTGCTCTGAATTTCTTAAGGACCCATATCAAAGGATAAAGGGTTACATCTTAAGGACTTAGAAAGACCTGTTGTGTTCTCTGCCATTTTAAGGACATGGAAAGACCTGTCGTGTTCTCTGCCGTCTTAAGGACATGGAAAGACCTGACGTGTTCTCTGCCATCTTAAGGACATGGAAAGACCTGTCGTGTTCTCTGCCATCTTGCAGCTCTACCTTTAGCTCCTGCTGCAATGCAATAGAAGACGATGTCACTAGCATCCGCTTCAGGTTCTGGATTTTCTCATCTTGCACTTTCTGGAGCAAGTCTTTTTCATCCAGAAGCTGGGCCAGCTGATCTTTTTCCATTTCCTGTGCCCGAGTCTTTGTATTTACCTAAGAAATATTGGGTTATGTTAACCATAAATGCAGCAAAATTTGGGCTATAGAAAATAGCTTCAACAACAGAAGATTACATTTGCATGTAATCTATGACAACTTTAATCTTATTAAAGATATTGTCTACATAAAGAAACCCAACATGTAGATATCATAGCCAATAGTTACTTAAACTTAAGAGATAAAATATATACATTTCTTTCCATTATGATACTATATTTCATGCTAGGATATTGCTGTTAATTCTATTAATTGTCTATGAAGACATAAGTAGGAAAGTCAAAGAAGCTGAAATTTGAAAACTGCAATAGAAGAGATATTCTCATTTCACTTAACATTTTAGCTCATTAAAAAGACCCACTAAAAGGAAAGGTTTTTTACAAGCTTAGGAACATGATGACAGAAACAATAAAGCAGAACAATGGCTGACTGGTGTACACTCAGAGGCTACCTTCTCAGGATGGAAGATGCGTTCAGGAGAATGTGAAAGCACAGAAGGGAGATTTTTAGGTCACTATACAATCCACATACAAAGATACATGGTCTCTCAACTAAGCTTAATAATTTCAAGAAATGCCCCCTCCTTCATATTTGTTTTTTTGAGACACATGTAGTCTTGGCTGGTCTAGAAATGGTTACACAGCAAAGGATGATCCTGAATTCCCAGGTCTCCCAGCCTCCAACCCCAAGGTACTAATATATAGGCATCTACCACAGGCTTGGTTTGTCTGAGGTGCTGGGGGGTAAGCTCAGGGCTTTGCACACACTGGACAATCATCCTATTGACTTAACGACATCTCCATCATTCAGAAACAAGGTATTTCAGGTCGTAGTAAACTTCTTTTGTTGTTGCTGGAGACAGACCCAGGGCCTTGTATATTCCAGGCAACACTACCACTAAGTTCCATCTTATTTCCTAAAGTTAAAACTTTATGAATTGAATTATTTTAAGCTAAAATCTATTTGCTTTAAAAGTAAGTTGTAGTGATTCATATATTCATAAATTTATAGTCTCTCAGGAAGATACCCATCTTCTATATTGGTTCTTAATCTTTTACCCAAATAAAAATCATACATACCTCCTCCAACTGTTTTTTAAGATCCACTATTTCCTTTCTGTACCTTTTCAAGAGAGCTTCATCGTTTGACACCTCATTAACATAAGGAGTATTCTTCATATATTTAGCAGTGCTGGCAAACTGGGACAAAATGTAAGATGTTCAATATTAAATGAATTCCAATAATCAATATACTTCTTGTAATAAAGTTTCTTTTAAAAAATAGCACTTTTGGCTGAAAGTATCTTTCCTTTCTTTTAACCTTTGTTCTGATCTTTGCTGTGTGGAGGAATGGTTGTATATGTGGTGTGTTCATGTGTGCAGGCACACATGTGTGCATATGTGTGTGTGCACATGGAGGGCAAGGGTTATTGTTAGATATCTTCATCGATTGCTACACCTTCTTTACTGAGCAGTGTTTCTTCCTGAACTTGGAGCTTGTTGATTAGGCTAGTCCAGCCAGTCAGCTTGTTCTGGGATCCCTTGGGTCTTTTGTTTCCTGGGTGCAGAGGTACAGGAGAGGTGCTCTGCATGTCCAGCTTGGATGCTGGGCCTCTGGCCCTCACACTAGTGAATGAAGTGCTTCGTCCACGGAGCCATCTCTCTGCTCCCAGGACTCCATTCTTATTTGCCAGCTTACTAATTCAAGATAATCACGTTGGAAGCCAAGTCTCATCTACTTTATAAACACTGTGAGGCCTGCAGCATCCTGACCCAGTACTCAACAGCTATAATTCTTTTCTAGACAGGATCTTGTTACATGGTCAGACTGGCCTGAGACTTCATAGGCAGATCAAGCTAGTCTAACACTTAGAGAAATCATCTTGTTTCTGCTTCCCAGGAGCTACAACTAGAGACACACATCATTACACTTGGCTGAATTTGTTTTCTATTTTAGAGAGAGTGTTTCACGTTACCCAGGCCAGTCCATCTGCTTCAGTCTCCTGACCACTGGGATCTGGGGCACGTGCCAGCATGCTCAGCTTTGAAGCATTTTCCCACCATGGGGAGAACTCAGGGTTGGTGTCTGCCCTGCAAGCATTCTCCCAGAGCTTCATTCCCCACCCCTGCAGCAGCTAAGAGTCATATGTGACAATCTTCAGGTAATCATTAACAAACAACACTGGACCCTCACTGAGAAAGTTGCTTTATTAACTTATTTTCCATTTTCCCTTTTCATATCGTTTCTTTTTCAATAGAAAATGCAGGCCTGCAGTTCTTATGCAGCCAACCATTAGCAGATAGTCATTAAATGTTTGGTCACACATATTATACATTTTATAATCACTATTTGTGGCTAGTAACACTAGTGTTTCATTTATGAATCTAACATAAAGCTTCTAGTTACCACATATCAATAGATATACAGTTATTTAAAGAAAGTATCAAATCACTTCAGTTAAAAGTATTGGATGTTCCCAAAACTACAGAGACGGGCTACAAATACTAAAGCCTGGGAAATTACACTAAGGAATGCTATTTGCTAGGCTGCACATCTGTTCCATAGCAGGCGCATCAGTGGGAGAAAAATGGCTTGGCATTTCAGTAGAGAATGTTTTCTTCTGAAAGCCGGGCATTCGCTACAGTGTAATGAGATGAAAATTAAACTCACCTGGAGAGTTGTTAGGGTTTCATCGAATGATGCTGGGGTAATTGTGCAGATGATGCGGGTTTTTGCATTTCCTCCCAAGGAATTCTGAAGAATTCGTGTCAGTTTGCTATCTCGGTAATTTATGAAACCACTTAGCAAGAAACAAGTATGGGAAGAAAAGGGTTGAGAGTGCATACATAAAAATGTTGTCCTTTAAGAAAATGAACACTTACTCATAATCTTACAAATTGAATTTTTACAGGTTGTATAAGGCAGATTAACCTGCTAATTAAGAATACTTAAGATAGGAAATAAACTTAGTAGGTTATAGTTATTTGTGTAAGAAGCTATGCTCATACATTATTAACATATATTAAAATGTCACAATGAATGAAGCACATTATTATGTATAATTAATATATACTAATAAAAAACAAAAAAAAATTAAAGCTGGATGCATGGCAGATCTGTGAGTTTGAGGCTAGCCTGGTTTACAAAGTGAGTTCCGGACAGCCAGAGCTGTTACACAGAGAAACCCTGTCTTGAAAAACCAAAAAATTTAAAAAGGCTGATGAGATGGCTCAGTCAGTAGAGGCACTTGTGCAAAGGTCTGAAGAGCTATAAATTAGACTTGGGTTCTACAAGGTGACAGGAGAGACATGATTCCTAAGAGCTGTCCTCTGACTATCAGTTGTGTTTGCAAAATTAAAAGGAAAAAAATTTAAGGAAAGGATTCTCTAGGCAAACAACTCAGGATTAAGATATAGAAGCAATGTGGCTGGTACACCAGTGCTGGAGCGGGGATGGAAGTGCTGCGGGCGCCAATACCTGCAGTGTGCACTGCCCCAGCCACGGAAGGGCCTTGGGAAGGCCGTTAGAGGAGTAGAAGGCCAAACCACCCAGGGCTCCCACACATGAGGAACAAAGAAAAATGCTAAGCTGTACAACCAGAACATCACAGATTCTTAAGAGATGAATTCATTACCTTGCATGCCACATGTGTGCCAAAATGTTACACTGTACTCTGTATATATGTCCAATTATCACATCTCAAATAAACACACAAGCTTAAAAAAAAAAAAACTGAAAGACAGCTCACAAAAATCCAAAACCTTTAACAGTGTAGAAGAAATCAATACACTTGATTACGACTAAAGTATTACAATTCTCCAAATAATAAAAACCCATAAGAAATAAGTATATAATACAACTTACCCAACTTGTTCATCACTAAGTTTCTTAATCACTTGTCCCAAAATAAATAAACTCCGGTTTATATTACAGCCTTCCTTGAGTCGCACACCTGAGTTAAACAAATGTGAAACTTAACCTCTGTGCTAGATAAAGTGCTTTCTTGTAAGTCGTAAGTCAGATGTGAAAGGGTCAGATACTAAAATCTATGCTGTGGTTCAACCTGAGCTCACTTTCAATACTAGGAGTTCTCTTTCTAGTCTGCCTACATATGAAGTTGAGCAGAAACATCATCATCCAAGAGAAAAATAACATCAAGAAAATGGGAACTAAGACAGGAAAAAAAAATGCCTGTTTCCGAAGGTCCGCTAATTTATCAGTTTATTTAAATCTTTAAATAAAAGTGATCATGGACTTCCAATCAAATGCCAGTAATTTTTATTTTTAAACTGTTAAGATGCTTACACCATTCAAAAAGTTAAAATGCAAACCTTGAAAAAGCACACTAAAATATTCAAACTTTTCTTTTGCTTATGAGAGTTATTTTATTTTTATTGATTTATTTGAACTCTACTATCTTACTTAGTTTTTCTTATGTTTTCTTACTCATACAAAAAGAACAGGAAAAAATCAAATGGTCAGTCTTGTCATGAAAAGTTACAAGTATCCGGTTAAATCTGTACTCAATGCTGCACTCTCCCTATAGGGACACATCCGAGCTCTGCAGTTCAGATACTAGACAGAGTCTTCTTGGAGTGATTCTGATTCTTGTTCTTTTCCTTCTCAGCAATAGTCATGGTCACTGTGTTCTTCAATGGAGGGAAAGCGTTCTGAAATACGGTGTCCAAGCAAAGCTTTAAGCCAGTACATTAGCACTAGAAGGATGCTGTCCAGGACCTTTCTTAATGTTCTAATCAAGACAGCTGAGATGGTTTTATAATACAATTCCTGGGCTTCCCAGCTACACAGCCCCTATCATCTGCAAAACTGAAAATTTAAGTTGGTGCTATAGTAGGTCAAAGTTATTAAGTTTGATTTATAATAAAGACTTTCATCTGGAAATAATTACACTATCAGCACTTTAAAATGCATGGTCAGACATCACCAAGTTTCATTACCTTCAGCTCCTGTTTGAGCAGCTCTTTCACTGCCCGCAAGATCAACCAAATTCTGTAAGACAGATGAAAATATGTGTTTAGGAGGTGTAATCAGAAACAATAAACTCTAACTTAGTGAAGAAATACTTTATCTCCCAGCCTACTATTTAGGCCTTTTTTTGTTTTTGTTTTTAAATAAAGCCACACTGATCTTCATGCCTTGTTCCTTATCTCTTCTATCTGTCTATCTGTCTATCCATCTTCCATGTTGCTGAGGTGTGCCCTATACAAAGTCCAATACTTTACAGAGAATATAATCTTAGCAACCTGGCCTCTGCTGTGGCTTTTGATGTTTTTCCTCTTTATTTCTAATGTTTTAGTTCATCCTTACTCTGCACTTAAGAACCAAAGCAAACACTGTCTTCTCAATGGAGTTTTGCCACCTTTACCCTTCTTGGATACCTAGAATGAATACATCCTTAACTGCACATTCAAGCTCTTTAGAGGTGAGACTCATTCACATGCTACTTATTTTGCTGGGCTGGCATGTATGTACCACATTACACTGTAGCTTTTAAAAGCATTGGCCTCTCTTTCATTTCATAAGTAACACGGAGAAAAGTGAGTATCAATCACAATGTGGGCAGCGTACTAGGTGCTGTGCAACAGCAGAGAGCTATGCACCTAAGTTCTGCTCTTTCAGACCTTACCTTCTACAGAGAAGCTTTGTGAGAAGACCGAGGGATTTATAAACATAAGAGAAGATTTAGATCGCTGGAAAAGGGCACAGAGGGACACAGCATGTTCTCTGGAACAGGAGGCAGGGGAAGGCCTGCTATTAGGCCTACATGTGAGTGACAGAGAAGAGGGAGGGAGTCAGCTATGAAGAGATGAATAGAAACAGTACCATGTAGAAAGGTCAGCATGCCAATTCACAAAGCAGACTCCCTTAGAGTGTTCGCTAATAACCCAGAAAGGATCTAGCTGCTTAGATGTAATCCTGGAATCTGGGAAGTAAAGGCAGGAGGACTACCACAAGCTCCAGGCTAGCCTGTCGTGACAAGCCAAACCCAACATCCACCAAACGGGTGAACGGAAGCAACCGTGTATGGCTGAAGGCATGGGCCAGATTATGTGGTGTCTTGAAAGCAGGGCTGAAAGCATGGGGCTTCTGCAATGCAAGGGAGCTACTAGAAGGCTTTATGCAAGAGGGTAGCACAGGGATTCAGCCTCCTAAAGGAACGACTGTGGCTCGGAAACCTGAAGCCAGAGAACCACGGAAGGGTAAGAGGAAAGACAGCAGACAGCACAGAGCTGAGGGACGCTGGAGAATAACATTCCCCCAAGGCCAGGAGAAAAACCAGAAATCAGCCACCCAAGGAGCCAGAAGATGACTCCAGAGGGAAGATTTCTTTCCCAGAAGAGTTTTACAGGATGCAGACAGGCTGGCCCAGGTTATCCTGAGACCCACATGCAGCAAATCAGCAAAGGGATGAACAAAATAGACATGTTAAGAGTATTCAAACCAAGAGAAAAGTTAAAATTATATGGAAATATCACAAGTCAGACTTGGAAAACAAAACACAGGCTAGGTGGAGGGTTTTGTTATTAAATTATTAAAATCTATTAAAACAAATCACACATGTTTTCAGCAAAGTAAGATAGGTTAGGACTAGATATCAACATCTGCTTCATCAGGGCTTGGTAGTGCCTGCCTGGGGCGAGGCAGGAGAATTATGATTTTAAGGGCTTCCTGGGCTACATGGTGATACCTGATAATAAAAAAGGAAGTAAATGGAGATTACTTGTGTGGCAAAAGCAGTGTTTGCATAATGCTCATAGTCAATGAGTTTGTGTAATAGGCACAGACGGCGACATCCCTCTTCTGTTTAAGAGATAGATAGTCTAAAATACTATTCATGAGCCAGAAGGCGGGCATGCACAAGGTCCACGCTGGTCACGAGAGTGAAACAAAACACAGAACTCCCACATTTATAAACATGCTTTCTCATTGCTACAAAAAATGATGTTTTAACCATTCTTCCTACTTTTTGTTTTTTGTTGTTGTTTGTTTATCATACTCTTTTAAGTTACGCTGGCTAATATTTAAAAACAAACAACATATCCAAATTCCAAGATCCAACTCTCAGGCAAGAGAAGATTCAGTTCTTACAGTTGTACAGCTATCACACACAGGAACAAAGATGAGCTAACCACTACACTAGCATCTCAGCTAGTACCCAAGGCTAACCCTTACACCAACATCTCAGCTAGTACCTGAGGCTAACCCTTACACCAACATCTTGGCTAGTACCCGAGGTTAACCCTTACAATAACATCTCGGCTATTACCCAAGGCTAATCCTTACACTAACATCTTGGCTAGTATCTGAGGCTAATCCTTACACTAACATTTCAGCTAGTACCCGAGGCTAACCCTTACGTTAACATTTCAGCTAGTACCCAAGGCTACTCCGATGATCACTTATTCTGCCAGCTATTGACCCTTTGTTCTTACTTAGTAAACAGTTCTTATTCAAGCAACCCCCCAACAGCCTGTATATCTGGGCCCACATGGAATGATGTTTATAAACACTCACCAAATGCGACACTTTGATAGACCCATCACAGTTAGAAGATTCACCTTTTTCTCTGCTTTCCAAAATCTAGGCAGAAAAGGCAGCCTGTCAAAATGAGTAAATTCTTCTTTGGAAAGACCAAGTCTAGGAGGACAGAATCACCTACCATCCTAAAAATCGTATGGGAGCGACTGCTTCTTTGATTCATTTTGGTTACTCCATAATGTCTGTTCTCTGTAAAAATAATGAGCTATATGTCAACTGTGTATTGAGTTAAAGCATAAGAAAGACATCAGGCTGCACATCTGCTCAATGCAACAAGTCTAGTTGGAGCTCATCTTATTTTAGCTCAACAAAACATGGGACTTGATAGTTCTGGTATGCTCTTAAAAATACAGCAGCCTTACTTTCTCCTGTTGTGATCCATTTCAAAGCCATTTCTGCTGTATAAACCACTTCTTCTGTAAGATCAGCAACATATACATTTCTCTGAAAATAGTTTAATTATGAAAATATTAGACAAAGTTTGCTTTCAAAGTTAAAATCTAATATAAAATTTGGGAAAGTAAAAAAAAAGAGGGAATGCTTATTCTGTAGAAAAAAAGTCACTTATTCACTTATTTTATAAACTTCATTATAAAAAGAAACTTGCAAATAAATACATCACACACCAAAATTATGCAGACTCAAAATATATACAGCTCAGTGAACTTTCATATACTTAGAATGGGCAACTGGAACAGAACCTATTTTAAAGTATAAATTTTCTGCATCAAATACATTTTGTGCCCTTAGTCATATTAATTCATTAAGTTTTAAATAAATTCATACCATTATATATGACCATTTCATATGTATATTTGGATTATTCTACCACCCTTTACCTCTCTCATACCCTATCAACCCCATCATTGGTACCAGTGCTGTTGCTGACAAGACTTTTAGTTAATTAGGGACATTTATGTGACTACTGAATCCAAACTGGATCCTCTCAAAGCGAGGTTCACAAGTGAAGGCAATGACTCTTCTCCTTGTAGCAGACAGTTCAGCATTGTGAGTAGGGCTCCCTGAAAGTCACCTCCCTCTCTGACTGACCACTGGCAGGCCCATTCTGTGCTGACCCAGTGATGTCACCTAGCTCTTTTACTCACGTTGATGTCTTCCCGAATTATCAAAGGTTTCATTTTTTGGGCACTGCAGAGTAAATCTGTAATGGTTTCGTTGTAGATCTCCATGTAAGACACCCGTAAGAGAAATTCTCTCTCAGGAAACTAGGAGAAAAAAAAAGCACCCATTTATAAGCTGGCATTATACAGTCAGACACCGAGAGCCCAAAAGGAGTTATCTGTGAAGCCAACAGAATCCACAGCTATATGCTGATAAAAAACACAAAAGCAGTATTTCAGAAATAACGAGTTGTCTAGGCTCAAGAGAAAGCCCTGAGAACATGATTCTCTGGCTTTCGTGCTCAGGCTTTGTGTACACTGCCCCCACTTTCCTTCTCTTTACTTCACAGTTCATTTTTATGGCCCCTTAGGAATCACTAGGAACCAGATGGGCAGTGGTGGTGCATGCCTTTAATCCCAGCACTAGGGAGGCAGAGGCAGGCGGATCTCTGAGTTCAAGGCCAGCCTGGTCTACTGAGTGAATTCCAGGACAGGCTTCAAAGCAACAGAGAAACCCTATCTTGAAAAAACAAAACAAACAAACAAACAAAAAGCAAAAAGAATTACTGGTAACTAAAGAAAGCTAACATGGAAGTAACTGTTCCGATAGGATCTCCTACTGCTTAGTCTGCTTGTTGTTGGGAATAATATTGTTTCAGGACTCAGTGGGAAAATAAATCCGAGAACTTCAAGTTCTAGGAAGAACTTGCTATGCTCTTCTTTTTCCCATGAAAATCAGGAGATGAGTGTGCCTGTCCTTGTCTCTTTCACCAATTGCCACTCAGCTGCCACTACTTTTCCCTACATGTGCCAGGAAATCTGATGCTGTTACCTTCTTAATCCTTTGGAAAATGTCATGGATTGCCCTGGGTATAACTCCCACACAGTCCTCAGAGCCCATCATAGTATGCGTTTTTCCTGATGCAGTTTGCCCATAGGCAAATATGGTACCTGTAAAAGCAAGTAAAGCAGACAAATAAACACACACAAAGACTCAAAACAAACTTCTAGTGAATAAAACTACCAATACTTAAGTTAATGGAACACAGACTGAAGACCTAAGGCATTCCTGCAACAGGAAGTGAATACAGACCGTTGTAGCCCTGTATGGCAGAATTGATGATAGGTACGGCGATTTCTTCGTACACATTTTTAGTGGATTCATTACTATGAAAGACACGATCTAAAAAGAACAACACAAAAATTCAACCAAACATATCAACTGCATTTTCAAAGTGTTAATAATTACCCAAAGAAATAAACCGTCAGGGTCTAAAATGGTGACATAGCTAGGATTTTATTTCGTTAATTTTTTTCTTTTTTCTTTTTCAGTAAACAATCTTCTCAAGGGGAAAATGCCCTGGTCTTCATATATAAAAAAACCTACAAGTCAACAACCCTATGTATTTTCAAGGGCACAGGGGCTCAGATGGGTCTAGAGTCTGTTAGGTACAATCCTGATTGGAGTCTCTAAGAGTTGGGTCTCAGTCTAGAATTTATAAGACAGGTACATTACCATCTTTATAGAATTATTGTGATCATATCAGTACTTAGGAAATATGAGCAGCAATTTTTGAGAAATCTTATAACATAGTTTGCCAAAAGCCTAGCTCAAGCTAAATCAAGAAAACATCAAACAAAAAAATATGACAGGAAACAGTCTGCCTGCTAAATTTAGGCATTTGTACTGATAAATTTGCCACTCTAGGATTTGAATCTGTGCTTTTGTTAAATTTAAAAAAAAGTGACAGTTTCCATGGTGAAAAAGTTCACAGGGGACAACAAGGAACCCAGCAATCAGCGTGCTTCTACCTTAACAGTTGTCCCACAGGCAGAAGTCACGGGAAAACCAAGCACCACATACAGGCTGTGTAAAGTCAGGATTTCAGGTGAGGGGGAGTTGGCAGACGCTTGTACTTCAACCTCAGGCAGTTGCTGAGTTCTAATCTTCTATATGTGGAGAGGGCCACCAAACCTTACTTAGTAGTAAAGTCTTGGGGAACCTGTAATCTCGGTTTTATAATCTCCTAAACATACAGTTTTACTTCTAAAACTATAATATATTATAAAATGGCTGTTTACCAGGGATCATTTTATTTCACATACTTCTCTGATCAAAAGGCTGTCATTTCAGTTTTAACAATGAGGTGACAACCTAGGGTCTGGGAAAATGGCTTAGCTAAGAGCACTTATTTTATAGTTCAGGTTGCCCTTGAACTCCTGATCCTCCTGCCTTCAGACTTCAGAATGCAAGGAATAGAGGCTACTACACCTGGCACATGATAACTTTTGACGCTGTTAGAAACTTACCAAAATTGAAGGATTTCCCCCCATCACTCTGGTAAATAGTATTACTGTCAGTTTTCCAGTAAACATGGGCGTCCTCTCCAAGTTCTTCTTCTCTGGAAGAAGAGAACCCAACACTTTAGAACAAGGTAAGTCATCACAGAGGTCGGACCACAGGAGGGATCATCTAAAACATTTCACATTCTGAAGAATACCTCAGAACCTGGCAATTATGGAAAGTCTGCCTTGGGAGGGTCAGGATTTAGCTGTCTTAAGTGAACCTTAGAGATCTGCTTCTCATCAGTGAAGGCCCTCTCTCTAAACACCAGCCTGGGAGGAGAGCAGTGCAAAGTGCTACTCAGATTAGGTTTCTTTCCTACAAAGTTCATGGAGAACCTTCCAATAGACTGCTACAAAAGAAAAAAAAAAAAGCAATCCCCCCAACCTCTTGTAAAATAAAGTTTTATAGTTTCAAGTATGATTATGGTTTTATGTTGCTATATTCATGGTTATGTCTGGCTGCGTGGGGTCTACTGTCTGTCTGAAATCCTTAAAAAAAAGCAACTTTGGAAACTTCTGGAAAACTTAACATGCCATAAATTATCTGAATGATACCATTAATCTCTCTCAATCTCTCTCAATCTCTCTCTCTCTCTCTCTCTCTCTCTCTCT
>LOEQ01000355.1:47518-58822 GCA_001685075.1 Bramus lutescens | reverse complement strand
GACTACTCCTTCCCAAATAAATCTCTCAAAAGAGTCTTGGGTGACAATCTTCATTCGCCTGCACAGAATAGAAGAACCTGCCTGAGCCGTCCCTTAGGGGACTGTGCTGAAAAATTTTGCTGAGGTGCTTTCTTGTGTGTGTGTGTGTTGGGGCGGGGGGACGGGACTGAGCAAGGCTGAGCAGAACAGGACAGAAAACCCTTGCTGGGATGCTCCCTAACTAGGAATGACCAAAACTGAGCAGAAAAAGTAACAGCTTTTCGCCAGAGTGGGAGTAGATCGCTACATTTTCTGCAAGCGCTTCGCCTTTAGCAGAGTGTTAGCAAAAGAAGTAACATCTTGGGTCAGGGAAGAAGCGGATAGCACTGCGAGGATACTCCCTTAGGGGAACAGAGCAGAGCTCAACTCTAGCAGCTTTACAGGAGAAGAGCAGGACCCCACCACACCCCAGCATCAGGTAGCCTGGCTTCCCGATAAAGTCAGAGGCTCTAAGTATAGCCTGGCTTCCCCATAAGCCACGATGCCTTTGTAGCTCCAGAGCTGTAACACATTCCCCTACACCTAGGGTACTACTTCTCTTGAAAGCAGCCCTCTCTACTGCCTTCCGGAATTATTTGGGATTTGCAGTTGATATCTGAGCAGTGCAGGCAAGCTTCAGGGGGTAGCGTATTCACAAGTATTGTACCACTTGGAGAAGATGAAAATAAATTTGCTTAATGAGTCGTTCTGCCTGCCTTTATTATTAGCATTCATTATCTACCTCCGACAGTGAAATGGATGGTCCTTGCTCATTACTTCCTTCAAATTGAATACAAATCTTTCCTACATGCTTTTTAGGTTTGTCTATAAATTCAGGTTATTCTGTACTTAAACTTCTCTAGGCCTATTTTAAAGCCTTATATAACTTCTGCAATAAATATAACAGAATGGCTTAAAAATTTTAAACCATAATATTTTATCTCTTTTCTCAGTACATTTTAAATGGCAGTTTGACGACATTTAACTATAATAACCAGTATTTCTTATTTTTTAAAAAAGAGATATTCATTTATTTTACTGTCCTGGTATGGACTGTGATGGACTTGTGTGCAGACACTGTGTTGGTGTAGGGCCATGAATAACCAGTATTTCTTACATTATTTGATTTTATCATTAAGTCATTTCTTATCTTTATTTTATCATGTTTATTCTAAAACATATCTTAAAAATAACAGGCTGATATTGTAATTAAGCATCCTCAATTTTATGTATGACGATATTATCAAAAAAAGAAGATATTAACCCCCCCCAAACCCCAATAAAACAAGGAACACAAACCACAAATGTAGTTGAAACATGATTGTTTCTTTAAAAGAGTTTGTTTTTTAGTAGATACTCAGATAACTCAAGCCCCACCACTGTTGTTTTGCCTTTATTCTGAATTGTCACCTATCTTCAGGTGCTTGTTTTCAGAAAGGGACTCTAGTGACATCTTTCTCTCCCTTTATTAGAAGTAAATCAAGCTGAGTGATCTTCTACAAAACTTGAAAGCTTGAGTCTCCATTTTGATTCTGCCACTACTTTAGTATAGGTTCCTCTCTTTTCATACCTGAATTATTCCAATAGCCTACAGAATTCTTGGTCTTCTTTCCAAATGATTCCCTTCATCAGTGCTTGTAGCCTCTTCTTGGGATGCAGCTCTAATCACCGTCCCTGAGATATTAAGTAGGAACAGTATTAGTAAGCAAATGACCTTACTTTTGGTGTGCAAAAGTTCATCTTATGTTCCCCCGTTACAAATAAGAACCAATTAAGGAAGCATCCAGTGAGGCTTGCTTTTGGAAACTATTTCCTCCTTTTTTAGAAGCCAGAGAGTCTGCTCAATTTGCTCGGCACATTTTCTGTCCCTGTGGAGATACCACATTCCCACTCCTCCACTTTGAGATATTAACAGATTTTGTAATGTTGAATAATCTTTGCATTCCTGTAACAGAACTCCCCTGGTCCTTAGGTCTTTTCCTTTACAGGTACTACTAGATGCTCTTTGTCTATAGGTATTTTAGCATTCACACTGGTAATCACAAGTGAGATTAATTTGTGCTTCATTTCTTCCCATGTAATCCTTCTGAATTTAGATCTCACTGTTTTTCTTGTATCTTGAAATTGAATTAATCTATCATCCTTTTATACATGCCTTGAAAAAGTTTGATTAGTATTGGAATTATGTGCTTAAAAGATTTTAGTAGAAATCTCTCTCACACACATTCAAATATTTGTGTTCTGTGCCCTTTATAGCATAGCTATTTTTACCATTTTATTCTAATGGTGGGATGAATAATAGTCTTTAGAATTTCACAGATCTGATGAAACCAGATGCAGAGATCCACAACAAAAAACCAAGCCAAGCTCTGGGAATCCAGTTGAAGAGAGGGAGGAGGGAATATATGAGCAAGAGAGGTCAAGATCATGATGGAGAAATCTACAGAGACATCAGAACCAAGCTTGTGGGAACTCATCAGCTCTAGACCCACAGCTGTGGAGCCTCCATGGGATTGACATGAAGTCTAACAGGTGAGACGTTTGTAAACTACATTGAAAAGAAAGGAGCTTTGATATGATACAGGGAGAGATGAATAAATAGATGTTTTATTATTAATATCAATAATTCAAGATATGTGATTAATGACCGATGATCGTGTGAGCTTCTTCATAGACATTTTCATCTTTGTTATGATGCAGGAAGTACCACTACACAATAATAAAATGCTTCACATGGCTTATAGAAGGAATGTCACTATTTCTTAGACGTGATTCTAAGAATGAGAAATACAGCACACTAGTCTAGATGTGTATACTGATGTTTCAAGAGGTAATAGCTCACGGGAAGAGCATCTAATAATCTAATGAAAATTGTAGGGCTGGGGAGACTGCTCGGAGGGTGAAGAGCTTGCCATGTAAACATGAGGACAGACTTTGATCTCCAGCACCCATGTGTTAGTGCAGCAGGTGCAAGACTGTACCCCCAGTTCTGGAGAGGCAGAGACATAGGGATCTCTGAGGCTCACTGGCCAGGTATTCTAAACAAAATGGTGAGCTCCAGATTCAGTGAGAGACTCTGTCTCAAAAAATAAAGTGGAGAGTGACCTATTTTATCTGTTAAAATTTCTGCTGCTTTTTCAGAGGACCTGAGTTTGGTCCCCAGTGCCCACAGGAATGGTTGTGCCTACATGCATCTGCACACCAGTGTATAACATACACAGACACAAAGTCTCTTGAGATGCTTATTTCATGTCATATTTGATATGATTTTTCCCCAATTTTAATGAAGCAAGCAAAGTACCCCAAACATAAAATACGAATTAGGTGACTGCATGCCTTAAATTCCACCCTGCTTTTTAATAGGAATAAAGGCAAGAAGAACTAGTCTAGTCCTGCTGCCTGGACTCTTCTGAGAACTGACTCTAGGAATGCATGAAAATTATTTGGCTGTGTGAGCTGTGATAGTCTCAATTAATTCCTAACACACACTTTGTTTTCTGTATCATGGGTTTATGTTTACAATAATTTACAAAACCAATGAAAGTATTGAGATTATAGTCATTTAAGCAGCTAACTAGCTCAGAATGATTGATGCCTAATAAGTTAAATGTAGATTAAGGAGCCATAGAGGGAAAGAGAATATAAATTAAGCAAATTTGAAAACTATGAATATTCCTGTATTATTTAAATTAAATTAAACGAAAGCCATGCAATAGTCTAGTTTATATTTTGTCTGGGTTATGTTGCTTGTTTTAGTGAAATTGGAAAAAAATTGTATCTAACTTAGCGTGAGATAAACAACTCTGAGAATTTGTATTAGGTTAACTTCTAAAAAATTTTTTTATTCATTTTACATACTAGGTTAACTTTTTATTGGGTTCAAAGAAGTTTAGGACCAGTGAGATGGGAAGAGGGTATGGAAAACTACAGGAAGAAAACTGATGTGATAGAATGCAGAAATAACATACTTATTAGTTCAACCCAATACAAATATCGGGAACAACACCTAGACCATAACGAGTCCCCAGTAATTATCTGCAATATTTGCTGAGTCCCCAATAATTTTCTGCAATATTTGTAATATTGAATTCTGGTGGCCAGAGGCAGTAAAATGAAAACATCCTGCACTGTATTTATATGAAATCTACTTAGTTAGATCTATTTCTATGCTTAGTACAAATGACTTACATTTATGTCCAGAGTTTGCTATTTCTCGCTCACAAAGTCTAATTATCTAATTAGTGCAAAGGGCCAATGTGATGTCTTGGATAAAAGAAGGGCAACCAACTGAATACAGGGCTGTAAGGCTGATTTGCCCAGAGGTTGGTATGAAGGCTGTGTTTTTTGTGATCTTGACTAACAGCTATCAAGAAAACATCTTTCCTGTCTGAGACAGTTAGCTCTGCATTGTCTGAGGAAACGGTAATGACTTACCATGGAGGCAGCTGTCAAGCAAGACAGTGAGGTCTATCCTCAGGAGAGTTCCTGAAGGGCTAGGAGGGCTGCTCCCGCTGGGCCTGGAGAACAACTGCCTTGTGCTGTCTGAGAGGACTCATCAGAATGAAGGGGCTCGCTGTCCTCACCTACCTCAGAGTTTTCATTCACATTCCCACCTCAATTGAGAGGTTGTCATTCTTTTCCGGTATCAGTCTCCTCATAGGTTGGGAGTTCAACTTGAGCTGAAATTCAGCCAGTTACAGAAGATCTGCACCTACTTTAAGCAAGCTCAGCTCTCAGCTGCAGGATGTAGGGAGTCACAAAGACCTGAGGTCATTTATACTGTACTTAAGGTGGGATTTGAATCCATAAGCTCATCTTTATCTTTAACCACTTTGTCCAGCATTAGTAGAAGAAACCAGGTAACCTTTTTAAAAGTCAAGTTTTGTATCAGTGTCCTGCGAGTGCACAAAGTTCACAGAATGTATGTCCAGTTTTAAGAGAGATTTATTAGATTGGTTTACATACAAATGAATTGGGAAGTCTCATTATAGGTACCTCATTCTTAATCAGCACATTGACTATCGAGGAAAAGTGTTGGATGAAACTCTGCCTTTTATGGGTTCAAACCATTTCTAGTTTGCATTCACTCAGACAGAGGAGCAAAAATGTACTGTTCCTGGATGTAGGCTTTAAAGAAGAGACACTGGATGGCTTTTAGAGAGGCCATCTCAGGGAAGGAATGGGAAACACATGTTGGGCATTCTAGGGGCAGACACTGGAATGACTTGGTATCCAACAAACCTAAGGCTTTTGGCATTAGGAAGGATGGTTCAGTTTGTTGTGGAATGACCTGGGCAGCAAGAGATGTCCTGAGACTGAGGAAGCCACATAGACAAGTGGGCATAATGGGTTCTACATGCAGTTGTAGAACCAAAGGGATAGGACTTGCACCTTCATGTGAGGTGGTTCATTTAGGATGCATGGAGGAGAGCTCAGTCTCTTTCTTGAAGATTTCTTCTTGGTAGCGTTTGCAGACTTAGGATAACATGAACAGATAACCATAATTCTGAATCTAGACACAGAAGACATTATTTCTTCAGGGCCTCTGAAAATTAAATGGGCAACTAAGTCTCAGCCTGAAGTGCCATTAGAAGAGCTGGGAAGTTCTCTAATTATTTCTTAAATTCACGTTTCAGGTTCATGGCCCTTAAATTCCTAAATCACAAACTTGAAAGAGAGAGAGAAAGAAGGAATGAACTATCCCTGAAGTTCAACTTTGTTGATTAGTGAGCAACTCTTCTTTCCTCAGCCTTTGTGACTGCTTATGTAACCTTGGGTAAGACCCTTGTGAATCATGTTTCAGGAACTTCCCGAAACTTGTGAGTTGTTTGCTTCCTGAACTCTGTAATTTTTTTTTATTTTCTGAGACTTATTGAGTCTTTATCTAACATGGAATGTTTTAATTTTGAGGCAACTATCGCACAACAGCTATATAGAACTATTCAGAACAGATTGAAATGAAGACAGATTTAGTAATGCCTCTCTATTGCTTTCTCTGTTCCTCCTTATGATTTTCTTTCTTTCCAAAACCTGGATACTTTGAGTAGGATTGTCCATCATTTAAAATTTATGCCATTTTTTGAATGAATTGAACTTAAACATTGGTCCAAACTTGTAGGTGAAGAACTCACTAAATGTTGTTCAGTTATATGCTTATGTATTAATCCTGTATGGATTCTAGGAATGGAAACCAATTATTTATGGGTAATTAATGTATTTGCATAGTACTTAAGTAATGGTTCAAAAGATACTTGTGTGACTATAGAGAAAGTTCTTAGAAAACCATTGCTGAGATAATCCATTTGATATCTACTCTAGGTGTAGATATTAAAATAAGAATTATGATTACAATAACATGATAATAGATGAAACTCCATTTAAAAAGCTGCAGGCAAGATGGCTTTGGGAGATGATTTTACAAAATGTAGTGGAATCTTCAATGGTCAATCTTGCATCTATAAAAAAATCTATTATTTTTGACATATAATTTGTGCATACTTTGGTGGTATCCTGTGATGTTTCACTCTATATATTCATTGTGGAATCAAATCAGGGAAGTCATATCTATCACTTCAAACATTTATCATTTCTTTGTTTTGAAAACCTTCAATGTCCTTTCTTGTGGCTTTAAAAATACATGATTGAGACCAAATATGATAATGCATTTGCCTTTAGTGACAGCACCTCGGAGGCAGAGGCCTGTGAGTTCAAGGTCAGCTTGGTCTACATAGGGAGTTCCAGGCGAGTCAGAGATACATAATGAAACCTTGTCTTAATCAATTTACATGATTTTTGTTAGGCACAGTCATCTAGTATGCACCAAAATACCAGAACTATCTCTCTTATCTACCTGCAACTGCTGAACATCTCCAACTTGCCTTTTAAATTTTATTATTATTTTTAAATTTTTCATTGCATATGTTATTAGTAGGTTATGTAAAACATTTTTCATACAAGTAGATATTGTACATTGAGCATGCTCCCTCCACCTCTACTTCTAACCCCATGCCCCAGTTGCCATTAAAAACCCTTGCTCATCTATTTGACTGCTACAGTTTGTGTACTGCTTAGGTACATATAATCAGAGCACAGGTAACCCTCCACTTACAATGGAGTTGCATTCCATTTGGAACACTGGTTGCTTATCCTCATGGTGGAGTGGCTCACTGGGATCCTTGAGTTACTATCTGCCACTGCCCAGCATGATGAGAGTGTTATACTACTGAAAAAGCATTTAAAAAATAGATTCCTGGAAAAGTTCAAATCCCCAAATTTGAGTCTTATTATCTACTGACTGCCTACCTCTTTTGTCCTACTGTAATAACTTGAATCATTATACTCTGAAGACTATCTGCGCAATAATAACTAAAACTTGGCCTAATACAAAGCTCCTAACTTTCAGATATTCAAAGTTTAGGTCATAATCAATTCCGAATTAAGGCCTCATGTCTGAAGAGACATTAAAAAAAGTCAGTACACTACATGTGCCAATATGAAAGCCAGTATGATTACTACCCCCAGTTTTATTTATTCTCTCTCTCTCTCTCTCTCTCTCTCTCTCTCTCTCTCTGTGTGTATTTGTGCATATGTGAAGGCTAGAGGTCAATGGCTTCTCTACTTCCTTTTCTGAGACTGGGACTCTCACTGAACCCAGAGCTCACTGAATTGTCTAGACTGGAGCTCACTGATTTGTCTAGACTGGAGCTCACTGATTTGTCTAGACTGGAGCTCATTGATTTGTCTAGACTGGAGCTTATTGGTTTGCCTAGACTGGCTGCCAGCAAGTTCTGAGACTCTGCTTGTCTCTGTTCTTGCCCCAGTGCTAGGGTAACAGATAGATACCACTGTCTCCAGATGCTTGTGTGTGCTCTGGGGATCCAAACTTAGGTCCTTGTGTTTGTACAGAAATGGAAAGCACTTTTGAACTAAGTTATCACTATAGACACACAGTCCAGGTTTTAAGAATCTGTTTGTATATAAAATTATTTTGTGGATTCTATGAAATTTGTATGTAGTGATAGCAGAAACAAATACTTTTTTCTAATGGCATTGATGCAATGACATTTTCTTGGCCTAAGACTAGATTACTATGGGCAGACCTGTTGCTGTATCAGGCCTGTAAACTATTGGATGCCTTTATACAAAATTTGTTTTAAAATGGACACATTGAGCATAAACAGGTTGAAATGGCCAATCAACATTTAAAATTACTCTCAGAAGTAGTTATAGAAATGTAAATGAAAATGAAGGTTATCTCTCATGAATTTAGATGAATAAATGCAGAACACTGTGAAGCAATTTAGTGGGGGTATAAACTGGTACAACAAATTTAGAGAGTAGCAAGGTAACAAGTACTGAATTGAAATGCGCACTCCTCATGAGTCGCCAGTTTGATTGCTAGGTGTGTACTGCAGAGAAAGCTTGATACACAGAAGTGTGGACAAGGATGCTCATTATATCATTACTTAGAATTAAAAAATGGCAAAATAACTTAAAACGAGCAGGGACATGAATTATTATCTCATGTTTTCTGTGTCTCTCTCTGGTTCTCTGTCTCTATGGTTCTAGGCGTATGTATATATGTGTGCATATTTATATACGTGTATGTATATGTGCATATATGATGGTCAGTCTCAGGTATTAATTTATTTAGGTCATGGTGCACACATACTTGGCCAAGCACTTCACTAGATGTTTCTTGGAAGTTGTTTATTAAGTGAGGTTACTATTTAAATTAGGATGGTGACTAAACAGATCACTCTCCTTAATGTGAGTGGGCCTCTTAGTAAATATTGAAAGGCCATGAGAAAACAGTGACTGACTTCTTTGGGGAAGAAGCCATTTTGCCCTGAGGATTAGCTTTGCTATCCCTGTGAGCAATGGACTTGGTGTCATTCCCCGTAGCGTGAGTCAACTCCTTCAAGATGGCTCCCTGCTCCCACAGCATACGGGTTGATTCTGATTCCCAGCGGACTCCAACGACATCACTTGTCTTCTTCTGGACTTCCACCGTTACTTTCACTTAATTGCACTTGTAATGGCTTTCCTGTTTCTCAAACCCCACAAACATTGCCCTGCCTCAGGACCAGCCCACTAGCCAGTCTCTCTTGCACAAATGCAATTCTCTCAGACATGCCCCTGGTTCACACCTATATTCTTTCTCAAATTGAATCTCAAATATAATAGAAACTGGCCACTACTGGTTGCTCCCTTGTCTATCATTCACATATTCTGATTCCAAAACTGTTTGCTGAGTCCTCCCAAAATCTATGCTGAAATATGAGCCCCCAAAGTAATGGTTTTAGAAGATGCAACCTCTGGGAGGGGATTGCATCTTTAAAAAACATTTCATTCATTCATTCATTTATGTGTGCATGTGTCTAAATATATGCCCATTTGTGTGTGCATCTGTGCCAGAAAGGCATTATGTAATAGCCTCTTCATCTCTCTGCCTGTTCCTCTGAGGTACTAGGGTCTTCCCCGCCCCTCTCCATAGAGTCTCTGGTCTAGTTCTGTCTGGCATGGAACTCTCTCTAAGTAGATAGACCAGGCAGCCTGGAATCACACAGATCCACCTACCTCTTCCTCCTGATTGATTGGATTAAAGGTGTGTGTCACCATGCTTGGCTGAGATTACATCTTTATTCAGGATGGATAGCATTAGTGCCCCTATAGGAGAGACACAGAGATATGCCATTTCCTCCTCTGCCATGTGAGGGCAAAGAGAGGAAGTACTGTCTTGGAGGAGGTGAGTTCCCAACAAACACCGAATGTACAGATGCCTTCATTTCAGAACTAAGAGAAATCAATCTTCAATTTTCATGGTTACAGAAGCTTGAAAAGTCGAAGACATCACTCCCAGCGTAAGAGCAAAGATACTGGGGATAGACCACAAGGAATAAAATCCTAGCGATGCAGCTCCTTTATTAGAACATGGAGCAGAGACATCGTGTTGTTTCCATAACTAGAATGGTCCCTATATAAACCTGACAATCAACGTGTTCTAATTTTCCTATTAAAACAAAACAAAAAACAAACAAGAAAATAGAAAACAAAAACCAATCCTCCACAAATTCTTGCACTATTTTTAAAAATATTTTCAGAATTAGTTTTTCCTTTTTGAAGAGAAGATGCCACAGATAGTATTCCAATAGAATTCCAATTTTGTGATTCAAAGGTAAGGTAAATAAAACCCACATCTAAGTATATGTGTGGAAGAGAAACAGGAAGACTGTGAGTCACTGATAGTAATAGATACCCTTTATATAAGCCTTGAGTCACCTAATCACTGGATCACTGAACATGAGAAAAAAACTCATCCATAATTTGAGTATTATATAAAAAGAAAAAAAGTTCCCATTTTCCTGAGAACTTCTACAGCCATGGTAGCTAGTATCTGTATTCAAGGGAACACAATAAAGAAACCACTAAAATGACTGTTCCATGGGATGGTTAAGGGAAATACTTTTATTGTGAATAAAAGAGAGAAAGTGTCCAGAGGCGTCTGGAAGGGTGTAGAGCAGAGAGAAAAAGAAGCAGACGGGACGTGGCCAGGACCAAGAGAAGGGAGGCTATTGAGAGTGGGAATAGAGAGAGAGAGGATGGCAAGAGAGGGAACAGTGAGAAATAGCCAGGGTAGGTGTACGTGTGTGTGTGTGTGTGTGTGTGTGTGTGTGTGTGTGCTATAAGAGGAGTGGAGATCTGAGGTGAGAAGGGCCAGGCTATGAAGTGTTTAGCAGGTACGGAAGATACTAAGAGAGCCAGCATAGGCTTTGCTAAGCAGCCATAGGTAGCCATATGTCCCTTCTGCTAAAGGTAGAGAATGACCCTTTTGGTAGATGGGAAATGGTTTCACAAGTTTCCGGGGCATGCTGGCTTTTCTCTAACCACCAGAAATCCTTTTGTAGTTCAACTTGAGCCCATTTCTGGATATTTGCACTGCCTGAAGCCTAACAGTCCACTTGAGACTATTTAAAAACCTGTTCTTTCTATAAGGAGGAATGTAAGAAACGGAACTGGTTTTAAAGTCTTTTAGTTAATCGATGAAAACTTGCCTTGGTGTAAACTTCTCTTGTAAGCCAACCAATTGTTGAAGACGTCCTTCCCAAGTATCAGCAAATCAGGTGTGGATTGAGGTCACCATAACTCATTTGGCAACATTCCACTGAATGGTAGCCAATACCCATTGGTCTTATCTAAGCAATCTGCCTTCTAGAGTTAGCTGTAGTGATCGGGGAGAAGGCCCTGCTTTTCGTCCGGCCCAGCTCCCGCATGGCTAGCTTATAC
>LOEQ01000355.1:29206-41104 GCA_001685075.1 Bramus lutescens | reverse complement strand
ACTCCCGTTCTTCGCGACATTTTGTCATACAGGTGTCAGCGCAGGTATGGCAGTGTGACAGCCAAGCCATCAAGCCATAGGCCACACCTGAGAAGGGTCATGTAAACTTCCAGACAGGCTGTCACTAACCTAACCAAAGATCAGGATGTTTTGCTCCTTCCTTTGTAATTTGGAGGATGCCTGATAGAGATGTTAATTCAGCCTATATGACAGGTAGCATACAGAGCAGTCAGGTAGTTGTGGACATGACAAAAAGCCATTCACCTGGTTACCTAGGAGACACAATGCTGGTGTATTTTCAGCTCAGTTAAGTTTTGGTATAAAGACTGTTTGGAGAATAAACAGGAGGAATTCTTCAGGATGTGAACTCAGGACTTCGTGAGGGACCACTGAGAATCTCCCTCCCAATAAAGCCATGTGAGTTGTGTCTTTATTTCTGCGCTTCCATGACGGTCCAGAGAGATAATTAATGTTGGGGTCTGGTTGAGAGAAATAATTTATGGTCCAGACTACCACCGAACCCCAACATTGCATGAAGACAAAGCTCCCAAGACACGAACCTTTGGCAGATATACTTAAATCATACCAGTAAGTGATATAACATTTATATTTAAATGCGTTAAAGTGAAATAGTAATTTAATTGATTTAAGACAAAAATCAAATAAATAACTACTTGGGGTGTTCAAAATGCAAACCACAAGGATTTAGCTCTCTGTGGCTTAGCCTTTCCATGATTTTGTATGTTCTTTCTTTCAAACTGTTATTGCATTTGCAGGACCCTATACTACCTGTGAGTCTCCGCTGCAACTTGTAGCTTTTCCATGTGAACGCTACCATTCCTTTTCCTTCTGGTCTTCTGTCCTTCCAAGTCTCTGCAGTGGTTTGTTCTTTCGAAAGAGAGTTTCTTGTCTGCTACCTGGAACTAGACGCAATGTTTCATGGGGTCTGAACCATGGAGTGTGATGGTCTCTGTCACTGCCCTGTGACAACAGGGCAACAATAGCACTTGAAATGCAGTCCCCCCTTTTAAACAATGCCCATTGTACTTTTGTTTCCTATTGGGCTTGGAATCAACTAAAACTCTCAGGTGTTTCTTATAAGACTAATGTCAAATTGAGTTTTCTTCAGACTCCAGCGCGATTAAAAAAAGCAAATAAACAAGGATATAAAATGTCAGACTCACTATTAAATTTCACTTTGATTTCTGCTTACCAGTGATCCAGCCTATTCAGATATTTTTGGATTTTTATTTTCTCTTTTGATTTACCATCTATTTTCCTAGCACTATGCTGAATGTTAAAAATGTTTGCTATGATTTCATACAAGTAATTGATTTAGAAAAAAAATGAACAGAAGAAAGCCAAAGCTGAAGTTTTCTGTATCTCATTAAAGGGTCCCTTTGGGCTCACATCAAACTTTAGAACAAGGTTAAAAAAATTCCCTTTATATTTACAGATGTAGATGAACAACAGTTCGGTTCTAGTGCGCTTATCCTTGTAAGTAGTTTGACATTTCTCCCTCACCAATTTTAATATTATTTATTTTCTTTGTGTTTTTATATCACGACTGTAATATCCCATGGGGAGACTTCTCTGTGGGCATGTCTATATAATGTTCCAAGTGCTTCTGTTCTTAGATACTTGCTCAGTCATTCCTTTGTTGGAAACTGGTTGCCTAGGAGCATCTCCATAAACAAGTACTTAATTTTCAGTCTTTGAGCATTCGTTCTTGTTTGTCATGGCTCTGCAAGGCTTTATAACTAAGTGGTGTCTGCTAGCATTCTAAAATACAGCTCCTAACAAAGGACCCTGAGTAACATTTTTAAGATGCTAGGACATCACCCATAGGTCAGAGCAAATTAATGTCTGACCTAATAGCTATTCATTCTACATCTCTTAATTGCCTAACATTGGCTACAAAGGGTTTATTGGCACTAACTTCTTGATGTCTGTCACATACACCCACATACAAATCAGATGGAACAGTATATACCCATCTTGACAATGAAGAACAATCTAGATAAAAATACTAGATGATTGCCAATGATGTCTTCAGAGATATTAGCTAGAGACAAGGGAAGAAACTGCTAAAATCAAAATGAAGACACATCCTGGATGGTAGGGCTTGCCTGTAATCCAGCACTCGGGGTGCTGAAGCAGGAGGATGATAAGTTTGAGGCCAACCCAGAAGTACTTGCTATCTTAGGGTTTCTATCAATGTGAAGAGACACCATGACCACGGCAACTCTTATGAAGGACTTTAATTTATTGGGGTGACTGGATTACAGTTCACTGGTTATCCATTATCATCATGGTGGGACATAGCAGCATGCCAGCAAACATGGTGCTGGAGAAACAACTGAGAGTCATCCATCTTGCAGGTAAAAGGAAGTGGTTTGAGACACTGGGGAGGTATCTTGAGCATTTTATGAGACCTCAAAGCCCACCTCCACAGTGACATACTTCCTCCAACAAGACCACACCTCTAAGTAGTACCACCCCCTTTGGGGGCCATTTTCTTTCAACCCGTCATACTTGCCTCAAACCAACAACAGACTACAATTGCATACGCCAGCCCTTCTGAAAGCAGTTAAAGTTAAGAGTTCTGGAGAAGCAGATTTTGTGCACAGTTGCTGAAACTAACTGAATGTGTTCTTCTTGGTTCCTACTTTCATTCTATTTTTTTTAAACATAGAGATAAACCATCTCATGATTGAGATGTTTAAACAGAATGGAGAAATGTAACCATTCTGAACATTCTACAGTGACTTTGTCCCCCTCCCTTTGGCTATCAGAGATTGAGGCAATATACGAGACATTGCGGAGAGAAGGAAATGTTAAGGCCCCGTGTACAGATAGAGGGTAACTTGGAGCTGAGGTGGTGCTGGTGGGTAGGACCACAACATACTGCTCATTCATGCACACCTCTTACCTTCTGTGTAAACCTTCATGGCGGGGTCATCAAGACTGGCTTGGTGGGGTACAAGGTCTCTTTGTCTCTCTCCTTATAGAAGGTGTCAGCATGAAAACACAGCTCTCACCCCAAAGGGTATAAGATATAGTTTACTCTGCAGCCAGTTATCAGAGATCACTGGCCTGGAACACAGATTCAGGCTTATCTAAATACTGTGTTCCAGCATGGTGACAGTTTCATGACATTTTTGTAGTTACAAAAAGCAAGTAATAGATAGGACACTTTAGGAACACTTTGGGAGAAACTCCAAGTAGGCAGATTACAGATGGACAGAGACTCTCTGCTGTAGGTTTCAGATTCTGTTTGATTTTTTTTAACTTTTGGTAGAAGTTGGCATGCTAATTTAGTATTTGGCAACAGTTTTCAGATGATGGTCACAAGAATGTCTGGTCAGACAGACGGGAGCAATGAAAAGCAATTAAAGGGGATTAAAGAAAACCTTAGATAATTTGTCTATGGGTCTGCAACATTCCAACTATGTAGAATTATAAACTTCTCAATCAGCCTTGTAGAGTCTTTAACATAGGTGTGGTTGTTTGGATTTTAATTTTTGGGGTGGTGGTGGCAAATTTACAAAAGATATTCATTCTTTGGGTTGTTCTCTATATGCAGTATCTATGGAAACAGTTTATAGAGTCACAGCACATGTTTACATGCTATCTGAAAGGATAATTTTTAATGTTACTTTTATGGTTAAAGAAGCTCCATTTTATGCTAGGCATCCATCTTGGTACCCACAGCTGTTTGTCTTTGACTCTGCTCCCTGCAAGATAAGTTCCCAGTAACCCTGACTCAGTGATCCCCCCCCGAACCAAAAATATACAGACTATCTACTTGTCATGATATGACTAACTGCTTTCTCTGCTTCTGTAACTTGCTTACACAGACACCCAAAGATGGTTTTGAGTTTCCTTAACCACTTAACTCGACAGAACAGAACAGTTTTTGCTTGCTTGCAAGGATAAAGAAAGTCTTTGTGTGGTTTTTCCCTTTTAAACATCCTCCCCCATAACCCTCCTACACGACAATCTCAAATTTGGCTCAGAGATTGTTCTTCCTGCCAGCAGCTGATCAATAAATCTTTTAATTATAATTGGAGTGAGCCTATGGTCTTTTCCCAGAGGTTACAAACCTGGTAACATTTCCTTTAGGCACAGGCAAGAGGGATCCATTCTTTTGGAATTGCTATGGGTTAAATTGTGTCCCCTTCATGTACACATGTTGAATCTCTCTCTAATCTGTATGTCTCAAATGTGGCTAATGTGTAGACAGAGCTTTTAAAGAGGCAGTTAAGGTTAAAATGGGGTCAGCAGGATCAGCTTCACTCCAGTTTGATCTATGCCCTGTAAGAAATTTAGATACAGAAAAATCCATGGCCATTTGTGATCAACTGAGAAAGCAGCCATCGACTTGTCTCAGAAGAAAACAACCATGAAAACACCGTCCTGCATTTCCAGCCTCTAGAGCTGTAAGAAAGTAAACTTCGGTGGGTTAAGCCACTTAGTTTGGTGGTAATTTGTTATGGTGGTCCTAGCTAACTAACATGTCATGCTCCATACTGGCCTTCCTACCGCTGCTCCTTGTAGAGAGTAGGGGTTTGCAAGATCGGGGGACTTGTCTAATTCAGAATTAACCCCTATTGGTGCTCATGTCTCCTGCCAATTGTACTCATTTTTGGATTGTAATCAAATGACCACAGGTCCACAGGGTTTTATCTAGCCTTTTGGTCAATCCTACTGATGGCAGAACTGTCCATCAATGGGTACACCTCTGTCTACATCTGCAGTTTTCTGGGTGCCTGCCCACAAATGCTATGAGGCAAGAATGGACCAGGGATAGAAAAGAAAGTGATTGGACAAGGTTGAATTGAGGCAGGAAAAGGGGCACAGTTGTCTCATGGTCTCATCGTTCTGATGTGGATCTCTGATGAACCAGAGGACTCTGACATGTTTTATAATCTACGATGGTTGTTTTCTAGTTTCTATAAATAAAGGCATAAAATTAAGTTTTTATGATTATAAAAACTTCAGTTTGTCTCTTACAATTCTTGCAATGAAAATTCTCATTTTTCAATGCAAAGTAGTTCTCAAAAATTTATTTGTATTTTCAGCTGACTCATATTCTCAGTATTCTATAAATTATAATAAAAATTAGAGGAAATAGATAATTTTTTATTTCTCCTCATCTTCCCCTATCTTTATCTTTCTTCTTCTTTTTTTTTTTAAATAATTTCTTCCCTACCCTGAGGATCAATTTGGGTAAGTTAGATTTTTTATTCAACCTTGATTTCTGAGAATACTGGCTGATTTAAATAGAATTTCTCTCCTTAGCAATTTATCTAAACAACAGCATCAGTTTTAGTGTATATAATTCTTATGTCTGACATTGAATTAAAATTGAATGTTTAATACAATAAACATCTATTAAGTTGAAGAACGAGTGCCGGTTGCCATGTTTCTAAGGTATAAATGATAACCCAACAAGAATATTGTCACTTTTACAAAATCTTCCTTCAGATCCTTGGCCTGATGTTTGCTAGGAAAGAAATCAAAGAGTAATGTGTACAGTGTCTTGATTAAGTATAGTCTGTGCTGGGTTTGGTTGTTCTGCCCAGTTGAATGGTGACTTTTACTCTGTGGGTACTCCAGAGATGTAAGCACCCTGATTTTGTTGCTTCAGTAGTTGCTAGGACAGTAACCCCAAACTTCAGTGTGCATGCAAACAACGTGCACACAGCATCTAGCAGTTGTGTTAAAATGAGGTTCCATCATTTGTTGACAGATTGAAGGCCTAGTGCTAGCTCTGATTTGTTAGGTACTTTATGTTTTGTGCTAATGCAGGATAAAAATCTGTTGACACTTACCTCAGTTTGTTTACTTAAAATGTGAATAATCAATAAGGCATAAATAACTGCATTTATTTTTCCCTGGTACACAGTTCAATCCTTTGGTTGATTATGAAGAATTAAACTGTCTTGTTTGGATGCCGTGGGAACAACTGGATGCCATCAATGATTAGTCTAGTCTAGTATACATGCTGTCCTTCAAAAGGAATTATAGACAGCCTTACATAGTGTTTTAGCCCCCTGTAGGATTTATATTTATATGTTAAAATGCATTGTTTTTTCTGAAGTTCAAAGCCTTGATATTTTGTGGGTGTCTTTTCTTTCCTTATAACCCTTTCGTGAATGTTAGATGACTGTTAAATTAATCGTTATTTCCATTTCCACAGACTTTTTCGAAGTTCCACAGACTTTTATTCCCCAGCTGCTTCTCTTTTATATTTTACCAGAGAATAAAAGGAAATTAAATATGAACCACAGTGCACTTTACCAAAGTACATCTCATTGTGACAGACTGAGTGAATAGATGCATACTCCAGTGTCTCCGGGCATAGCCTGGCTAGAGACTCTGGTTTATTTGATTCCACATATTCTCTCTCTGCCAAATAAGATTTAGGCTTTTTTTTTCTGTTGGAAAGCATTGCTTCTACCATAATAGGATCTTTACTAGATAAATATTTGATAGTAGAAAAGTGAGCAATTGTAGGTAACAGTTAATAGCTGGCAAGTAGATGGGTGAGTGTTAACTGCCCAGGAGAAAATGATTGTATATAATGTAGCACACTCACTTGTGGAAGTAAGACCTGCTAATGGCCTCTATTTGGAGATTCCATTATTGCATTTATGGAGACATCTTCTAGGCCTGTGCTACTTTTCTTCCTCTATATTGGATTTCATGTGAATTTATTACCTGAAATTCCTGCTTAAAATGGACCATTAGTAGCATATAGTTAGAACTTTCTCAAGAAAAATGTGCACACATAAACATGTATAACTTTTACAATATACTTTTGTGGAATTTATAGGACCCTAAGAGTAGGAACAGCTGAGGTTAGGATGAAAAAGATACACAAAGAAGATGCAGGAGAAAGAAAATGATATCATAGGTGAGATAAAGCTGAAAACAGGGAAGGAAAAATAATCAGAGTTAATGTGCTCAGTGTTTAGATTGTCAGCTGGGACTTGCCTGCTTTTAGTTAGACATTTTCTCGGGTAGTTCTAAAAAAAAGACTTACTCAAGATTAATCATAAAGATGAAAGCAAGGGAAAAATCGATAATTTCTGCCAAGACAAATCATATAAATTGGAAAGAATCACATTTAGAAATTTATTTTTTAGATGTAAAATGGATCAAGTGAAAAGATACACAAAAACCTTCCTGTTTTACTAACAGTGTCGGCGTTGCTTACAACAGTAGAATATGCAGCTGGGCATGGAGCATGTGAAATGTGGATTTTTGCTCCAAAAATTCTACCATGCAAAGATGAAAAATAATGTTGTGTGTCAAATGGTGTCTTGGGAAATATTTAATTACTGGTTTTTGGAAAGAGCTTGAAGTTTAGTGTTTGTTTCTATGGCATCAGTACTTCACCATAGATGGTCTCGTTTTCCAAAGTAATGCTGCTGAAGGTAGAACTGGGAAGAAATGCTCACATGACCCTTTTAAGATGTTAGCCAATGCTGGAGCACTATAAATCATGGCACGCACCGGGGGGGAGGTCTTGTTTAAATGGATGTTAGTTCACTGGGTCTGAGATGAAGCCTGAATATTTTTATGTCTGAGAGCCTCTCAAGTCATGCTATGGGTGCCCTGGGTACAATTGGAGCAAGACTGTTGCATAGCATCTGTTGAGAAGGGGAAAATGCACTTCTATAGAAAACAATCCAAGCTACAAATTTGTCACAACAATATATATAAGATGAATATGTTTACCATATAATATGTTTATATCCACAGCATGCCTACATGTACACCGGGTTGATATAAGCATAATTTGTAGCAATAGAATCACAGCAAAACTATTGTTTTCCCTTTTAAAATTAAGGAAATAGTGAAGTTCTCTCTCTCTCAAAGTTATCTTAATCAGTTACAAAGCAGAATCTTAATTTAAAAGTGTGGTGATATTTTGTGTTTTAACAAATAAAGCTTGCCTGAAGATCAGAGTGCAGAGCTAAACCACTAGAGGCTGGGGAGTGGAGGCACACACCTTTAACCCCAGGACTGGGGAGACTGAGGCAGAGGGAGCTCTGTTCAAGGCCAACCCTGGCCTACACGAAATTGATTCAGTCTAAAAGAGAAACAGAGCTCACATATAGATGACCTCAGCACTTGGGATCACACGCCTTTTATTCCAGCACTAGGGAGGTGGAGACAGGAGTGATATGACTGGGCAGAGAGAGGAATATAAGGCAGAAGACAGGAGCTCTGTGCAGTCTGAGGAACAGTCTGAGGATGCAGTTCGAGGACAGGATGGCCCCTTTGCTCTGAGCACTGGTAGAGGTAAGAACTCTAGTGGCTGGCTGCTCTGCTTCTCTGATCCTTCAGCTTTCGCCACCTGATAGCTGACTCCAAGTTTTTATTATTAAGACCAATTAGAATTCGTGCTATATTCATAGAGTAGAACATACATTTTTAATAGTGAAAACTCAAAACTTGATTTAAAATTGAATCTTTAGTTTCAGGTGATCAACCTGGCTATGATGAGGGTATAGGTCTTCTTACAACCGTGATGTAGGAGGGTCATCTGTCTATGTGTTACTTTCATTGGTTAATAAAGAAACTGCCTTGGTCTTTTGATAGGCCAGCCCTTAGGTGGNGTGTGTTGTTATTTTGGGGTATAAGCTAGTGGTGCGGGAGCCGGGCGGGACGGAAAAACAGGCCTGTGCTCCTATTCASTACACAACCGCCTTCTCTTTCTCTGCTGCTTGCTAGCTCTGACTTCTGGTCTTTCTGTTGTTGGTGCAGGTGGGTTGGAGGAAGGAGTGCAGGGGCATATGGAGCTCATTTGAACTACTTAGAAGTGCCACAGGCTGATTTTGGTTTCTCATGACCAGTGAATGGCTCACTTATGACTCCTTGCACGAGCCTCATCTCTTGGATTTCTTAACTGCCATACCTCAGTGTGGTGGTTTGAATTATAGCCTCTCCCAGAGGCTCTAGTATTTGAACATTTGACCTTCAGTTAGTGTTGGTGTTTGGAGATATTTAGGAAGTACAGTCTTGCTAGAGGAAGTAAAGGGGGAGGCTGCTTTGAGATTCAGACCTTCCGTCATAACCAGTTTGCACTGTCAGTTTCCTGTTCGCAGTTGAGGATGTCCATTCTATCCTTCCCCTTCTGTCTGCCATGTCTGCCCTTTGCTGCCGTGACTTCTGGCTATGATGAAGTCTTATTACTCTGGTAGTATAAGCCCAAATAAACTCTTTCATCTCTAAGTTGCCCAGTCATTGTATTTCATCCCAGCTATATAAAGAAACAGATACATTCAGCACGTGAGCACCGTAAGTTTCTCGTTACTGGGATTCCTCCACCCTCCTAGAGATCTCTGACGATTTCAATCCAAGTGCTTTCTTTCATGAGTAATTTATCCATTTGTAGACCTGAGCAGTTCACCACGTGCAGCCCAGGTTCTGCGCGGCCCTGATTCCCTAGCTTTCTTCCAGGTGTTTCAGGCTCTGGCAGGAGCTCCTTGGAGAGCAGCTGTAGAAGCTTGGGCTTCCTGCCAGGCACCTCCTTCAGCCGTGGGGTCAGACATTCCCATTGCTTCCCCTTGGGTGTCCGTGGGCATGCAGCATGTCAAGGAGCCCTCTTCCTAAACTAGCTTTTCACAGCCTTCCTCTCTAGCTCGACTCTAACTGTGCTTTCTGATATTGTTGAGAATTCTAATAGCTTTGGAGGAAGATGTCAAACCTCTTCTGCTATTTAAAAATAAAAGACAGATGAGTTTAGGCTACTCCTCTCAGTGAGGGTCAGGGAAATGATGCAATAATGTTGGTAAACCACTCACCAATCCTTCTTAAAGGTCAGACTTTGCTTAACTTACAAACAAGCCTTTCTATTCCTAGGTATTTGCCTCCTACCCTAAAAGCACAGTAAAACTCTAAAATAGACATTTTATAGCATCGTTTTTCTTCCTTTGTTCCTTTTTCTCTTCCTCTTTCCCTCTTACCAGATACAGGGGAAACAAGGCATCCCTTATGGGGTTCTTAGTCTCATTAATAAAAGAATGGGATAATAGACTCAAGTAGAATCTGAAGGGTAATTTTATTAGCGTTTAAGAGAAAAATGCAGAGTTGGCAAGATGTAAGTCTCAGATTCTTCCTGGAGAAAGAGAATGAAAGAGAGAAGAGAATTATAAAAAGCCACACTGTTTAGGCTGCCGTGGAGGTCATACACACGGCCAACGAGGAGCCACATGGTGGGGAGGGTGGCCTTAGAGAAAGAATAAGAAAGCCCCAAAGAAGGAAAACCCAAACTGTTAAAGGAAAGCAGGCTTGAAAACAGTGGTAGAAAGAAGAAAAGGAGAAGCCATGCTCTTCTGAATAATTTATAAAACGGACAGACTTTTGATGCTACATGGCTGTAGCAGGGTAAGCTGCTGTGGTGGGGTGGAAATTCTGGGCAGGAAAAGCACAGGATCTCAATTAGCAACTAATTATTCTGCTTCTCTTTAGTGCAACTTAGGGTGAGTCTGCCTTCCCAGGACTTTAAACTTGTTTGGCTAAGTGTTTAATCTGACCTAACTGGAATGTTATATCTCTACCCAGGCCAGAGATCTTATTCTCTTGACTAAAAAGATTTTTTTCTACTTTAATATATTCATTTATCCTTTTTCTTTTAATCACTAATTGAAACTGGGTGATGAAATTGCAGCCTTTGATTTCAACTTATGGTGAGAGGGTACAAACAGAATGAAAATGACATAGATGTATTTATTATAGGAATTCTGGTAAGGAGAAAAGCTAGGAGAAAAATAAATAAAAGCAGAGTCAAGGAGTAGAGCAGTGGCTGTGTCAGACTGCAGTGATCAGTAAATGTCTCTCTGAATAGCATCCTCTTAAAGGCAGGGAAAGGCAGGGCCAAAGATATTCCAGAGATTCCTAAAGGCAATAGCTTGGAGATTTGTTATTGGTTTACTTTAGAACCAGCAGTAGGCCAACAAAGATGAAATGGAGAGAGGAGATAGACAGTTGGAGTGAAATATGGAGACACAAAGGGTAAGATAATTGAGCATATAGGAAGAGATGACATAAGGGATAAGGAAATATTAAAAATTTGGCTCTAATTACTATGGGAAACTAACGACTTGTAACTTATGTTTTATAAATGCCACTTGGTATTTATACAGAACAAACCAACGATAGCCAAAATGAAATGAAGAAAGACTACCTAGGTTGTGACTGAGAAATTTTAGTAAAACATAATGATAGATCATAATAGATGGTGATAATTTTGGTTGGTATGTTCAACATTATTTATTTATCTATTTATTTAATTTTATGTGTCTGAGTGTTTTGCCTCCATGTGTGTATGTCCATCACTGTGTGCAGGGCCTGCAGGGATTATAAGACGATGCCAGAGCCCCTGGGACTGGACTTGCTGATGGCTGTTAGCTGGGAACTGAGTCTGATTCCTCTGCAAGAGCAACAAATGCTCTCAACTGCTGAGCCTGTTCTCCAACCCTGGTTGGCATGTGCTTAGATGGTAGATTCACAAGCCTTCATTATGGATCAGAAATATGCTGTGAACTAAAAAGAAAAATCAAAAGTGACTTTGTTTTTGTCTTAGGATGGTGGGTAAATGTGTCATTTATAGAAGTAGAAAAGTTTGAGAAGGAAAATTGTTATTGCATTATGGAACAGAACCTACCCACACATACATCAAACACAGAAGAATAAACGGACTGGTTTACATGATGGGGACTGTCTTGTCCAGCAATAGCTGTGTACAGCAAGACAGGCAGAGAACCCTGTAGCTTATAAGTTAAAGAAACTGGGTACCAGGTGGGGATGGGGTGGGGGTAAGTGGAAATGGGGAGAGAGAAGTGAGAAGGGGAGGATGGGGAGAGCTTGGGGGACTGGGAT
>LOEQ01000355.1:0-10034 GCA_001685075.1 Bramus lutescens | reverse complement strand
GGTCTACACAGCAAGTTCCAGGACAGGCTCTAAAAGCCACACAGAGAAACCCTGTCTCAAAGGAAAAAAAAAAGGAATTATTTTGACTCCGCAGATACTTGGATTCTCATTGTCCTAACATAGAAAACACCACAGTGAAGTGAATACGAATGTTAGGTGCCCATTGACTGACACAGAGATTTAAAGTACTTTTAGTCAACTTTCTATCAGAGTAGCTACTGGTTAAACTTGCTTTTGACTACCTAGTTAAGCTATATAATTTCCATATTTAAGAATGTTTTTTGAAAGTAGGCATTTATTGAATACATGTCATATATGGCAAAATCAGTTCGCTAAGACACATATTGAAAGTCACCGTTCCAGGATGAGGAGGTAGTTCAGAGGTAGAGCACATGCCTATCATGTACAAAGTATTGGGCTCAATCCCTAATCCTATGGGGAAAAAGAAAAAAATGAGAAATCAATAGTTCTATTTCTGGCTGTTCACTGCAGGAGAAAGACAGACTTTTTAAAGAGTGTTAGAATATGATGAGATGGGTATTGTAACAGCAAAGTTTTCATACTTAGTCTGAGAAAAGAAAGGTAGATGCAGATCTTTATGCTAGTTTTTGAGGGGTTGGGGCTTAGGAGGGATTTAGACAACACAATTGCCTCCAAGAACAGCACACACAAACAGTGGGAGGTGCAGATATAAGGGTCAAAGTTGCTAACTGTGAAGAGCTTCATTCTTTACATCAAAAACGTACTTGGCACTTGGACCTTGTGAAGAGATGGAGGACAGTTCATTGTATTTGGTCTTGAACGTGCTCAGTGGCTCATGAGGGGGCAGAATGGGAGTGCTCAATGGTTCGTGAGGGGCAGGATGGGGAAGGGAGATGGCAGGGGATTTGAAAAGCTGTAGGTCTAGCAGTAAGGAGTTGGCACTCATGCTGTTTTAATAGGGGAGGGAGGGATCAGAATACTATTTTTGTAAACATCTAAGCTAATTAGAAAGCTGCTAATTAGTGGAATCATTTGTAAGAAACACCTGGAAAGCATAAATCAACTAAACTCTTTCAGAAATGCTAAAAAATAATATCAAACAGGTAACCACTGAGAACAGAGAAGTACCATTAAATCAACAGAGCCCAACAATTCCGTATATTGATGTTTAACCATAACAGTTGTTTTGCAAAGAAAAAAAAACAGAAGTAAAATATTTTAACAGTTTTAATTGATTTTTAATTTCGTGGTGTGTGTGTGTGTGTGTGTGTGTGTGTGTGAGTGAGTGAGTGTATCATGGTGTATTTGTAGAGGTCAGAAGACAACTTCATGTGCTAGTTCTGGACTTCCATCTTGTCTGAGACAGATTTTCTTGTCTGTACTTGTGTGCGCCAACTTTGATGGCACATGAACTCACTCCCCGGGATCCTCCTCTCTCCTCCTTCATGTTGCTGCTGGGATGATAGATAAATGCTACTATGTCCACTAACATGGTGTCTTGGTTTCTTTCTCTGTAGCTGTGATAGAACACTCCAACAAAAGGAACTCAAAGGAGAAGGTTAATTCTGACTCGCAGTTGAAGGCACAGTGTGCCGCAGCAGGGAAGCAAGAGTTTGAGAGAGCCGGTCAAGCTACACCATAGTCAAGAAGTAGAGACCAGTCCATGCTAGCGCTCAGCTTGTTTTCTTCCTTTTTTTTATAGTTCAAGACTCCATCCCAGGGAAGTAGCCACTGAAGATGTTTAATTATTTCCTGTTATCAAGAAATATGAAGCTAGTGACCCTAGAGTTGACAGGAGGGCTCAGCGATAGAGGATTCCACCCGTTTCCTTCCCATTGGCTGTACTCCCTCAGGCTTCCAGCCTCATGGCTATAAAGACGACTGCCACTCTTTAAGTTCATGCCTTCATACAAGGACATTGCAGGCAGTAGAGAGACACTGAATGGAGAAATTTGTCTTCCTTTCATCAGAGAGAAAGTTAATTCCATTGTCTTCTTTCCTTACTCAGTGCTGTGTCATTTGGTACATTTGAATGAAGAAGACTAAGGAAGTGATATGTTCGTAGGTTCTTGATAGAACTGACTGACAAGAATAGTTGATCCAGTATGACTGATTTTATTTGGGCTATACCAGAATTGCAATTCCTTTTTATTAATAAACATGGAGGAGATGACTACTGAGGACCCATTAGGTATAACTTATAATACACGGGAAGGATTAGGTTTGCCTATGAGTAACACAGATCCACAATGACTCTACTTAAACCAAAGAGAAAGGTAGTTCAAATCTGCAAATGTTTAGAATAGGTAGTACAGGGGGTCAAATTCTTTCAAGAATTCACTTTTCTTTCAGAAAACATGCCTCATGGTGAAAAATGGTAGTGAGCACACTGGTAGCATAAGCAGTAGGATAAAAACAAACACACACTCTGGCTGTCACTTAAACTTCATTGAATCTGGGACTGGAGAGATGGCTCAGTAGTTAAGCCTGGTTATCTGCAGAAGACTCAGGTTGAGACCTCATCACCCTCACGAGGCAGCTCACAACTGCCTCTAACTCTAGTGGCAGGTCTTTATGGACTCCTGAACTCATGGGCACATTCCACCCCCATACACATAATTAAAATAAATTGTTCTTAAAAATAGAAAAAGTTTCCTTGAAGCTGCTTCTATTCTTATAACTGATGCTTAAGGACGCAGCTAACCCCATCTGTTACGGAGGCTGAAAAAGGCTCTTTGGGGATGGTTGGCGACACGCCTGAGTAAAATCTAGTACCCATTGGAATGGAAACCATAACAAAAGAGGAATGGATACTATGACTCTTCTAATAGTGTCTGCTGCTAATGATCTCAAAACAATGTTCAAGATTATCGTTATCCTAAAATTGACAGTTCAGAATGCATTTATTTGTATTTCTGTTATTTTAAAAAATATTTTGTTATGGTGTGTGAAGGCTGTGGATGGTGACACCTTTTATGTTTTAAATTTATTTCTATTCTTTTTCTCACCTAGTGTTTTGGTAAGAACTAAAGAAAACATTACTGAATGTCACTAGAGTTTGCTATTTTATAGGCAACTTTTGGAAGATACATTATGTACCTGGCTTGAGACCTCAATTATTTCCAAAAAGACATGGAGAGAAAGAGAGTTTCTCAAGAGCCTTAACTGCACAACTCAGACATAATACTTTCAGAAAAGCATCATAAGAATACATTACTCTCGTGTAAACTGTGACAGATGCAGTTCTTTTTAAAGTTTTATTATTTTCTTCTTTCTTAATGGTTGCTAGACACTAGATATTAAGATATCTAGACACCAGATATCAAATGGATTTGTGTGTGAAAAGCCATACCTCTTTATGAAATTGCTTCCATACAGATTAAATTTTTATGTCCACGCTTAGAGGTACAAAAGCAATCTAGGAATATAATTGTTCTTGGTCGGGCCTGATTATACAGCCTACTGTAGGAACTCATCCAAATGTGAATACTTCAATATTTCTGGCAGAAAAATAAAATCTTACTTGCTCACATAAATAATACAACCCAGTGACTCTGTATTAATCCTGGATTTGTGAATTGAAGTCTAAAACTCTAAGTAGTCTCCTATACAAATCCTCGTTCTGGTAAGGGCAGCTGTTTCATTACTAAAAACTACACATCTATGCAGAATCGATTTACAATTCCTCTGTGACTGTTCTTCAGGCGAATGCTTGCTCCAAGGAGAAAAATGAGTTGTGTTTTGTAATTTTTGCCTAGCAGTCATTCCTGTTTTTAGTGTCCAGCTGCCTGAGGATCTGTGATTGAAGGTTGGCTTCTAATGGACATGCTATCTACTTCCTCATACTGTGTAAGATGACTATGGTTTTATGAATCTCTTAATGGCTTCATTATTCCGTATCCCTAAGCAGTTGAGTCTCTGCTGGTCACTGAAAAATTTATTTTACATCCTTGGTACCACATCTAAATAGACTCTGATTTTATTTTCGAATGTCACAGATGATGTTCATAAATAAGAATGTCATATGAATTGTAATAAAATTTGGATCTTGGCTTTCAGGTAAGATTTGAGAATCTTTCTTTGTGCCGTTGTTCTATATGATTTTATTTGCTATTTTTCCCAGAGGGTCTGCTATTTTGTTGGAATATTAACCATTTATGTGCTATCGTATGCTATACATTGTTCTGAGTACTTTAAAATATACCACCAAGCAATAAGATATGCTGTTTCTGTGTTCATTCATGCCTGTATCTGAAGTGACTACGTGGGGCTGTCATAGACATGTGTCCAATTTGTTCGACTCCCACCCAGGTACTCGACGTTCCCTCTATTCACAAGGCTGTGTCTGTTTCTCAGCAGACTGTGTGCCCTTCCAGTTCCTCGCACACAAAGCCCTCGATACAGCTCTGAAAAGCATATGTACACCCTGCATATAGGAGAGATCATTTAAGGCAACTTCTATAAAGGCCAGTCAGTGACCACAGATGACATAGGAAGGATGTGGTGTAATAGCAGAGTCCAGTACCTAGTATTGTGGGGTTGGTGGAGTTTCTAAAAAGTGTTTGCACTCATAAAATGAATTTGGCAATGTTCCTTACGTTTCTGCTTTGTGGAATAATTTGAGGAGTATTGGTATTAGCTTTTCTTTGACGGTCTGGTAGAATTCTTCACTGAAACCATCTGGCTCTGGACATTTTTTGGTTGGGAGACTTTTAATGACTGTTTCTGTTTCCTTGGGGTCTATTTATATTTTTATTTTTTACATTTAATTAATGTATTTATTTTAAAAAAGAAAACAAACTATCTTTTTCCATTATACATACCAATCTAAGTTCCCACTTCCTGTCCTCCTCCCATTCCCCCCACATACCCCCCAACCCTTATCCACTCTTTAGAGAAGGTAAGGCACATTGCTTTGGGGAAGGTCCAAGGCCCTCCCTGCTATATATAGGCTGAGCAAGGTATCAATCCAAATAGAACAGGTTCCCAAAAAGCCAGTACATCCAGTAGGGGATAAATCCTGGTGCCACTGCCAGTGGCCCCTCAGTCTGCCCCAAACATGCAATTGTCAACCACATTCAGAGGGACTAGTTTGTTTCTATGTTTGTTCCTTTCCAGTCTGGCTGGAGTTGGTGAGCTCCCATTAGCTCAGGTAGACTGTTTCACTGGGTGTATTCATCATGGGTTTGACCTCTTTGCTCATATTCTCTTTCCTCCCACTCTTCAACTGGACTTTGGGANCTGGCTGGAGTTGGTGAGCTCCCATTAGCTCAGGTAGACTGTTTCACTGGGTGTATTCATCATGGGTTTGACCTCTTTGCTCATATTCTCTTTCCTCCCACTCTTCAACTGGACTTTGGGAGCTCAGTCCAGTGCTCGGATGCAGCCTCTGTTTCCATCAGTTCATGGATGAAGGTTCTATGGTGATATTGAAGATATTCATCTGTCTGACTACAGGGAAAGGCCAGTTTGGGTACCTTTTCCTCTATTGCTTAGGGTATTAGCTGGGGTCATCCTTATGGATTCCTGGGAATTTCTCTAGAGCCAGGTTTCTTGCTAACCCCATAATGGCTCCCCCAATCGAGATATCTCTTTCTTTGCTTTCATCTTTGTCCTTCCTCTATCTCGACTATCCTGTTCCTTCAAGTTCTCCTCATCCCTCCCCTTCTCTCCTCCTCTTCCCCTTCCATCTTCCCTTCTCCTCCCACCACTACATTCCCAATTTTGTCAGGTGATCTTGTCTATTTTGACTTTCCGGTGGATCTATGTATGTTTTTCTTAGGGTTCACCTTGTTACTTAGCTTCTGGAGGATCATGAACTATAGCCTCAATATCCTTTGTTTATGGCTAGTATCCATTTATGAGTGAGTACATACCATATTCATATTTTTGGGTCTGGGTTACTTCACTCAGGATGGTGTTTTCTAGTTCCATCCATTTGTATGTAAAATTCAAGACATCATTTTTTTTTTACTGCTAAATAGTACTCTATTGTGTAAGTGTGCCACATTTTCTTTATCCATTCTTCTATTGAGGGGCATCTAGGTTGTTTCCNAGTATCCATTTATGAGTGAGTACATACCATATTCATATTTTTGGGTCTGGGTTACTTCACTCAGGATGGTGTTTTCTAGTTCCATCCATTTGTATGTAAAATTCAAGACATCATTTTTTTTTTACTGCTAAATAGTACTCTATTGTGTAAGTGTGCCACATTTTCTTTATCCATTCTTCTATTGAGGGGCATCTAGGTTGTTTCCAGGTTTTGGCTATTACAAATAATGCTGTTATGAACATAGTTGAACTAAGTTGACTTTGTAATATGGTTGAGCATCTTTTGTTCAATATGCCCAAGAGTGGTATTGCTGGGTCCTGAGGTAGGATGATTTCCAGTTTTCTGAGAAACTGCCATATTGATTTCTAAAGTGGTTGTACAAGTTTTAGTTCCCACCAGAAATGGATGAGTGTTCCTTGGAATCTATTTAAATTATCTGATCTAGATTTAACTTTGGTAAGTAGTTTCAATTGAAAAACTTGCCTATTTCTTTTACATTTTCTAATTTTGCGGGGTACAGGTTTTTGAAGTATGGCCTGATGATTCTTTGAATTTCCTTGGTGTTTGTTGTTATGTCCCCCTTATATTTTTGATTTTGTTAATTTGGGTATTAGCGCTCTGTCTTTTAGTTAGTTTGGATAAGGGTTTGTCTATCTTGTTAATTTTCTCAGAGAACTGTTTGTTTTATTTATCCTTTGAATTGTTCTCTTTGTTTTTATTTTATTGATTTCAGTCTTGAGTTTAATTATATTCTGCAGTCTATTCCTCTTGAGTGTATCTGCTTCTTTTTGTTCTATATCTTTCATAACAATGTTAAATCACTGTTATGAAAATTCTCTAATTTCTTTTATTTATTTATTTATTTATTTTTGAGACAGGATTTCTCTGTGTAACAGTCCTGGCTGTCCTGGAACTCATTTTGTAGACAAGGCTGGCTTTGATCTCATTAAGATCTGCTTGTCTCTGCCTCCCAAGTGCTGAGATTAAAGGAGTGTGCCACTATCACCAGGTGAAAATTCTCTAATTTCTTTATGCAGGCACTTAGTGCTGTGAACTTTCCTCTTAGCTCTGCTTTCATTGTGTCCCATAAGTTTGGATATGTTGTGCATTCATGTTCACTGAATTCTAGGAAGTCTTTTTTTTTTATTTCTTCCTTGACACAGTGGTAATTCAGTAGAGAATTGTTCAGTTTCCATGAGTTTGTAGACTTTCTGTTGTTGTAGTTGAAATTCAATTTCAATCCATGGTGATCTGATAGGACCCAGGGGGTTATTTCAATTTCTTGTATATGTTGCTACTTGTTTTATGCCCGAGTATGTGGTCAGTTTTGGAGAAGGCTCCATGAGGTGCTGAGAAGAAGGTATATTCCTTTGTGTTTGGGTCAAATGTTCTATAGGTATCCGTTAGGTCCATTTGAGTCATAATGTCTGATAATTCCATTGTTTCTCTTTAGTGTCTGTCTCAATGACCTGTGCATTGGTGAGAGTGGGGTGTTGAAGTCTCCCACTATTAAAGCATGGGGTTTGATGTATGATTTAAGCTTTAGTAATGTTTCTTTTACAAATGTGGGTGCCCTTGCATTAAGAAAATCCACAGAATCAATTATCCTGGGCTTATAGGAGCTCATAGACTGAACTAACAATCAGGGAACCTGCAGGGGACTGACCTAGGCCCTCTGCATTTATGTGACAGTTGTCTAGCTTGGTCATCTTGTGGGACTCCTAACAGTGGGAGCAGGGTCTATCTCTTAATCTTTTGCTGGCTTTGGGACCCTAATCCACATACTGGTAGCCTTGCCAAGGCTTAATACAAGGCCAGGTACTTAGTCTTACTGCAACTTGATATGCCATGTTTTGTTGATACCTATGGGAGTCCTGTCCTTTTCTGAATAGAAACAGAGGGGGAGTAAACAGGGGTGAGGCAGAGAGAAGGTGAGGGAAGAGACTGGGAGGAGAGGAGGGGAGGGATGTAAAATAAATAAATAAATAAATAAATAAATAAATAGTGTAAGATTTAGGCATTTTTTTTCCAATGGAGATCTCTCTCTGACTGACTGATGGGCTCTTCTGTGATTCTGTTTCTCAACATGTTTGACAGTATGAAACTTATTTTCTGTTATAACCAAAGATACTGATTTATATGAAACTAAAACTTATATTCAACAGGCAACGAAAAGTAAAATAAAAATTCTAAGATGGACATTTGTATGATTCAATAGAAATAAGCAATGGTTCAAACCCAGGCACAGGGGAGAACACCTGTAATCCCAGAACAGTGAGTTGAAGGCACGAGGTTCAGAAGTTCAAGGCTAGTCCCTGGAACATATGGGATTCGGGGCTAATCATAGCCTACAGGAGACTCACCTCAAGAATAAAATAAAATGGAATAAAATAAAACAACAAGGCCCTACAAGATAGTAAAGATTCATAGAAAATGTGAATGATGACTGAGGTTACTCATCAAGTAATATGGGCTACTTACTGATAAATGACATCCATGGTATTAGGCACTAAGGATAAGAACTTAAATGAAACAGTCCTGCCTTTTTGAGGCTTACAGTCTAAGAAGGAAGACATTTCCAGCCATTGCCTCTGTTTTGGCAAGGTTGCTGAGGTAAATAAGAAAGCATGATGGGAAACCCACCTACAGGGAGGGCACTTACTTAGTCTAGATCTGTCAAGTAAGGCATCCCAGAGGGGTAGCTTTAAAGATGTGGACAATGACACACTTGAGTGAGCTAGTGAGGATTAAAAAGNGCATGGGGTTTGATGTATGATTTAAGCTTTAGTAATGTTTCTTTTACAAATGTGTGTGCCCTTGCATTAAGAAAATCCACAGAATCAATTATCCTGGGCTTGTAGGAGCTCACAGACTGAACTGACAATCAGGGAACCTGCAGGGGACTGACCTAGGCCCTCTGCATTTATGTGACAGTTGTCTAGCTTGGTCATCTTGTGGGACTCCTAACAGTGGGAGCAGGGTCTATCTCTTAATCTTTTGCTGGCTTTGGGACCCTAATCCACATACTGGTAGCCTTGCCAAGGCTTAATACAAGGCCAGGTACTTAGTCTTACTGCAACTTGATATGCCATGTTTTGTTGATACCTATGGGAGTCCTGTCCTTTTCTGAATAGAAACAGAGGGGGAGTAAACAGGGGTGAGGCAGAGAGAAGGTGAGGGAAGAGACTGGGAGGAGAGGAGGGGAGGGATGTAAAATAAATAAATAAATAAATAAATAAATAAATAGTGTAAGATTTAGGCATTTTTTTTCCAATGGAGATCTCTCTCTGACTGACTGATGGGCTCTTCTGTGATTCTGTTTCTCAACATGTTTGACAGTATGAAACTTATTTTCTGTTATAACCAAAGATACTGATTTATATGAAACTAAAACTTATATTCAACAGGCAACGAAAAGTAAAATAAAAATTCTAAGATGGACATTTGTATGATTCAATAGAAATAAGCAATGGTTCAAACCCAGGCACAGGGGAGAACACCTGTAATCCCAGAACAGTGAGTTGAAGGCACGAGGTTCAGAAGTTCAAGGCTAGTCCCTGGAACATATGGGATTCGGGGCTAATCATAGCCTACAGGAGACTCACCTCAAGAATAAAATAAAATGGAATAAAATAAAACAACAAGGCCCTACAAGATAGTAAAGATTCATAGAAAATGTGAATGATGACTGAGGTTACTCATCAAGTAATATGGGCTACTTACTGATAAATGACATCCATGGTATTAGGCACTAAGGATAAGAACTTAAATGAAACAGTCCTGCCTTTTTGAGGCTTACAGTCTAAGAAGGAAGACATTTCCAGCCATTGCCTCTGTTTTGGCAAGGTTGCTGAGGTAAATAAGAAAGCATGATGGGAAACCCACCTACAGGGAGGGCACTTACTTAGTCTAGATCTGTCAAGTAAGGCATCCCAGAGGGGTAGCTTTAAAGATGTGGACAATGACACACTTGAGTGAGCTAGTGAGGATTAAAAAG
>LOEQ01000354.1:374204-393877 GCA_001685075.1 Bramus lutescens | reverse complement strand
TTATTAACCAATGAAAGTAACACATAGACAGATGACCCTCCTACACCAAAACTGCAGAAAGGTAGGCTGCAGAGCAAACCAATGAGTGTTCCTGCTGTGCACAAGTCACACAGGCTTTGTGCAGAAAGCACACAATGGAGGCTGTAGCTGGTTGCTGTGGAGGGCCAAAGGAAGGCAGTGTGGACACTGCCCAAGGGTCCAAGTTATGAGGCAGTGTTGACTTCTGACCTGCTCCTGGGATGGTGGAGCTAGAAAACTTTCTTTGCCATGTTAGAGGGCTGGCTTATTACCCTCCCTGCCATGTTAGAGGGCTGGCTTATTACCCTCCCTGACATGTTAGAGGACCGGCTTATTACCCTCCCTGACATGTTAGAGGACTGGGTTATTACCCTCCCTGAAATCTTAGAGGGCTGGTTTATACCATCTGAGTCCAGTTACTTTTTGTTCTTCTTGTGAATGGAAATGATAATGAATATTTCCTACGATTAAGGAAAAGATTTCTTTGTAACATATCTGTGGATTCCTGTAGATAGCTGGAGACTAGTGTAGTATGTAAAAAGTGTTCCTGTAGAGTTATACACAGGTACATTTAAGAACATATATGCACACGCATATAGAAAATACAGATATAAATGCAGAAATCTACACATACATATAGGAATGAATATAAATATATATGAAGTATAGACATAAATGTAGGAGTGTATACATAAATGCAACATATAGAGACATAAAAATAAGGACTATATAAGGATATATATACATGTTTGTAAAGATACATATGTATATGAGCACAATTGTCTTTATGGGCCTTTGGTTCCAGAACCCTACTAAGATACCTTGATGCATCAGCAGACCTTTGTATAAAATGGCATAGTGTTTGCATAGGATCCATGTCCATCCTCTTGTACACTCTAAATCCTCTCTATACTGTGTTGATGATGGCTAACGGAATGCCAATGCTGGCCAAAGAGCTGTGCACTGCACTGGTTAGGGAGTCTATGACAAAGAAAGAAATTTGTTCCTATTCAACACAGATACGGTTCTTTTTCTGATGAGCTTTAACCTGCCCTTGAGTCATGGGCATGGAACCTGCAGTTATTACTCCAACAAGACCAGTTGTATTCACCAATACATCTACTTTTGGAAGCCCCTTTTGGGTATAGAGCTTTTTCCAAGTCACGTTTTCTGGAGCATCTGAGTTGGGGGCTAGTGACTGTTTTAAGGGCTTCCTGGGAGTGAGGGTGGTACTGGTTGGAGGATAGGGCTGTGACAGGTAGTGACATACAGGGCAGGAGGACTTCTGTGGCCAAGGCCCACATACTCCCTAGAGGCTATGCACTGATTTTGTCTTTTCTTTTGCAGTGGCTGTGCTGTGTGCTGGTCTGACCCAGTGCTTTGGACATCAACAGCTTCCCTGCCTTCCGCTTGTCTTTTTGCAATCTTATGAACACGTGCCCTCAAGTGACATTTTCTGATTGTTGTATTGTCCCAGCTAATCAGTTTCTGAGACACTGGTCTGTCCCAACAGAGCAGGCTGGGGAGCCCCAGATCTCTCAGCAGCACAGAGCTATGAACTATTTGAATTGACCCAGTGGAAGGAAATCAGCCAATTAAAGTCATAGGCCACAATGGTTTCTGCCTCCCTCTAGAGATGTGCGATGGTGCGGGGCAAGCTAGGCTTTTCATGCGATGGGAAAAGATATGACTCTAAGCTACCAGAAGGCTGAAAAAGACGGATGCTTTCTTGGAGGAGAGTCCTGCTGGAAGTAGGGCTGCTTCTGCAGGTCTTTGGGGAAAGAGGTAGAGTTTTAGCTCTGCCAAGAAAGGTCGCAGGCCTTTCTAGAGAAAGTATCTCATTGGGGGTAGGCTTTGAGGGCTTAAACTGGGCTTGTGGTTCAAGATGTGAGCCCTCGGCTTCCTGCTCCTGCCACCATGCCTTCACGCCATGGTGTTTTGTCACAGCAGCAGAAAAGTGACTAGTACAACTGTCTACACGCTGAGACTTGTGGACTGTGGTCTCAATATTCAGTCCAATTTCAAATGTCTCCATAGTCACGGTATCCCCAACACTGTTCAAAAATTAAAGCTCTCTTCTAAGACTTGAGGCAGACTCTTTAACTGTGACCCTCTACAAACATGAGCAGGTTATATACTTTCAATACACTGTGGCACAGAGGGAGGACTGGGAGGCCGGTAAGGAGAGATTAGACCAAAGCAAACAGGGAAAGCACTAAATTATATAGTTCTGTGTCTGGCATACAGGGCATATGATGACATCATTTGTGCTTCAAGGGGCTGGGGTAGCCCCTCCCCAGCAGCCTCGGTACACATGGGCTCCTTTTGCAGAGCCTCCAATTACTGCCTATAGGTTTTACCAGTATATGTCATCTGCTCTTGGTGTTTCCAGTGTCCTGGTGTCTCCACTGAAACTTGGGTGTCACATTTACATCCTACTCAGGGGGTCCATGTAGGGAACCCAGCTCTGCTACACATTTCCCGGCCTTTGACTTTTCTCCGGATTCTCATAGCCAAGCTCTACAGCATCTGCGTTCTCTGTGCTTGAAAACTCAGCACAACAACACTAACCTTTGTCACCCACGCAGGATATAGCCAGGATTCCCAAGATGATGGTGGCAGTGGGTTCTGTAAACCCCAAAGCCTGGGGAAACATTTCCTGAGTGGCCCTGAGACATTCTTTATAGATGCTCTCATTTCAAATGTGTTTCTATACCCTGTTGTCTTCAATGTATGGCATCTTCGCCTTGAGGTTTGCTCTTATGCCAGAGCAAAGAGCTAAGTTTGCCTTTACCAGCAGCCATGGCTTTGCTTGCAGCATTCACCTAGTTCACTGTTTTACCTACATTCAGATTCCTTTGCTGACGGTTTGACAAATCCTTCTGCTCTACTGTGGTGGTCTGAAAGAAAATGGCCCCCAAAGGGAGTGGCGCTATTAAGAGGTGTGGCCTTGATGGAGGAAGTGTGTCTGTGGGAGCGGACTTTGAGGTCTCCTCTCAAGCTTCACTTGGCGTGACAGTCAAATTCCTGTTACCTCTGAGTCAAGATGTAGGGCTCTCAGCTCCAGCACCACATCTGCCTGCATTCCTGTCTTCTCTTCCATGATGATAATGAACCAAACTTCTGAAACTGTAAACAAGTCCCCCACACCCCATTAAATGTTTCTTTGTAAGAGTTGCTGTGGTCATGGTGTGTCTCTTTACAGCAATAAAAACCCAAATAAGACAGCTACTCTTTATTCTCAGTGGTTCTCTCTGTAAATCTGGTTTAAAACAGCCAGAGATAACTATGCCACAGCCTTGTGCTCTGCTGCCTTGAAATTTCCTTTACTAGATAAATGTATACATAACTTTTGAATCCAACTTTTATTGAAGGCATGAATGAAATCTATCCCTTCTTGTCAGGGTGTAACATGAATGACCCTGAGTCCTGGTCCCAATGTGGTCTTTATATCTATCTGAAACGCTATGAGCACATCCCTTACTTATTGTCATGTTTCTATCGGCATTCTGATCTTCCGCACTTCCACCAGAACCTATCATTTAGCAGAACTTACACCATCCCAGCCATTCTCCAGCCTGCATTTCTAAATTCTTTCAAATTTCAGCTGTGAAGCAGTTCCAAAGGCCAGAGGACCACACTATCAGGCTTATTGAAGCCATAGCCCTTATGGTTGCTTTTCTCATAACCACAAAAGATCCCTGACGTGAGCGCCAAGACAAAAGGTTTATTTTGGCTCACAATTCCAGATGTTTCAATCCATCCTGGTAGGGGAGACATGGAAGAGTTTACAGTGGTGGTAACATGTGTTCTGAACTCTTTATACCAACATCAGATAGGAATTTGATGTGGGATTCCCCTCTGTATGCTCTGAATGCCATCTGTTTAATGAAGAAGCTGCTTGGGCCTATGACATGGCAGAATAGAGATAGACGGAAAAACTAAACTGAATGCTGAGAGAAAGAAGGTGGAGTCAAGGAGATGGCATGTAGCCACTGGAGAAGACAGATGCTGGAAACTCACCAGTAGGACACAATCTTGTGGTGATGCACAGATTAATAGAGATGGGTTAATTTAAGATGTAAGAGTTATCTAGAAATATGCATAAGCTAATAGGCCAAGCAGTGTTGTAATTAATATAGTTTCTAAGTGATTATTTCGGGTCTGGGTGGCTGGGAACAAATGATCAGCCTCTGCCAAAAGGAAGCAGAACAAATAGATTGGGACCAGAAGCATATAACCATCAAAGGCATGCCCCAAGTATCTCTTACTTCTAGCTAGTCCCGCATCCTAAAGGTTCTACAGCTCTCAAAATGATGTCACAAAGTTGATGGTACAGTCCTGAAATCCCAACCACGAAGATGATGAAGTTGGAGAACTACAAACTCAAGTCCTGTATGGACTGCACAATGAGTTCAAGGACAGCCTGGACGTCTCAGTGAGATTGTCTTATAAAATAAGAAGACCCCTGAGATGATAACTCAGTGGCTGGAGGGACGGGTGTACCTAGCATGTAGGAAAGTCCTGGATTCAACCTTTGGTAGAGAAAGAAAGGGTGAGGGGCACAGAATGAGATGGGTGTCTGAATGTTTCAAACATGAACCTGGGGAAGACTGCTCTATTTTACTGTCTGTTGCTGTAACAAATACCACGACCAAAAGCAACTTGGAGAAGAAAGCATTTATTTCCGTTTGCAGGATGCAGTTTATTGCAAAGATAAGTGAAGGTGCCACCCCCATGCAGGTGGTCCTGAGTTCTATGAGAAAACTGGCTGACAGGGGTTGACATCATGGTGGGGGAAACCAAAGAGACAATTGACCTGAGCTAGTGAGAGCTCATGGACTCTGGACTGACAGCTGGGGAGCCTGTGTGGGACTGGCCTAAGCCTTCTGCATGTGAGGAACAGTTTTGTAGCCTTTTCTGTTTGTGGGGCCCCATGCAATGGGATCAGGACCTGTCCCTGGCCCATGAGTTGGCTTTGAGGGACCTATTATCCATGCTGAGATGCTTCACTCAGACTTGATGCAGGGGGAGGAGCTTCGTCCTGCCTCAACTTGATATACCATGCTTTGTTGATTCCCATGGGAGGGCGTACCCTTTCTAAATGGAGGAGTAAGGGATGGCGAGTAGAAGGTGTGGGAAGGGAACAGGAGGAGAGAAGGGAGGGAAAACTGTGATAGCATGTAAAATAAATGAAAAGAATTTAAAAATAATAATAATAAAACTTGGCTTAGCAAGCCACGGAAGGCACGGCAGTAAGCAGTGTTCCTTCATGGGCTTCTGATTCGGTTCCTGTCCTGACTTCCCTTCAGGATGGATAATAAACTGTAAGCTGAAATAAATCCATTCCTTAAGTTGCTTTGGGGAACGGTGTTTATCCAGCAACAGACAAAGCAAGACATAAACTAGTGTTGGAGAGAGGGTTGTTGTGGTGAGAGATGTAACCATGTTGTTTTGTGGGGAGGATTATGCAAGTGTTTGGGACTCAGCCTAGAAAAGCCGTTAGTGCTCAGAGCTCAATGGGATGGTCTGTGGGGGCCTTGGAAGGCAATACTGAGAGAGATGCAGACAATAGAGGCCTGGTTTGTGACGTTTCAGAGTGAAGCAAAGATTCTGTCAGGGTTATTCATATAATATTCTAATTAAGAATCTGTGGTAGCTGGAAAGCTGGGACAGAGGAATCAGCTATAATTAATAAGAGCCCAGCGACACTGAGGTGAAGCCTTTGCTATATTGGGATGACCAATGTTAGCAGAAGTAGAAAAATCGTTTGTGGTTAATGGAGGCTACCATCACTGAGATGTGGTTTAGCTTTGATCTGATTATAACAGTGTCCTGGTTCTCCTTTCTTGGAATAAGAAAGTATGTAACTTATTTTTGATTGTGAGGGGGCCCACAATTTAAAGATTCTGGATGTTTTAAAGAGATTAAACTTTTAAAGTATTTGAAGTTCTAAAAGACTGTGGGACTTTTAAAGTTGGATTGTGTTTTATATTTTGATATTGGGGTAAACAAGTAAGTAAGGTTATGGTTTAATAGTGATATGTTTGTGTGTCAAGTTGGTTAGGGGTTCAGTTGTCCTGATTAGCGTCAATTGCACATAAAATGGAGTCACTAGGGAAGAGAGAACCTCAGCTGAGGTACTCACACTCTCAGACTGGCTTGTGGACATGTCTATAGGTATTTCTTCATTACTGTTTCACATGAGAGGGTTCAGTCCATTGTTGGACAGTGCCGCCCTGGGCAGGTGATCCCAGGCTCTCCATGAAATCAGTTGAATGACTCTTAGAGAGCAGGCCAGTCAGAGTTGTTCCCCCAAAGCTTCTCCTCAGTGTCTGCTGTGAGTTCCTGCTCTAACTTCCTTTCATGATGGACTGTGTGCTGTAAAGTGAGATAAACTTTTCCTTCCCAAGTTGCTTTTGTTCCTGGTATTTACCACAGTCATAGAAAGCTAATCAGGACAACCATGTTGACTACTGTTTTATATTTACTGAATGCCTGTGTCCAGAAGCCCTGGCAACAGTACATTGCAGTGTCTTCTCATGTCCTTGTATTCAGGTCCCCATTGCCCAGCACTGTGAGAGAATGCCATACCACATATCTCTCGCTTACAAATAGATCAAAATTCTGAGTTCAGTGTATAGAACCTACTGAGTGTGTGAAGTGTTTAGAAAATGTGGTGCAGTTTTACGTGGCTGCATTATAAGCAACTTGCAAGTATTTTGTTTTAAGCCTTCAGGCTTCACTTACTTTAGGGAATGGTTTGGTAATAAAACCGTCTCATTACAAAAGTGACATTTGCTTTGATGTCTTACATTTCCCCACAAAGCGGGCTGAGGATCCCAGGACTAGAACTCTCGAGAGTTTGCTTCAGGCTTCCTTTCTCTGCACTTCTCCCGCATGAAGGCACTGGAAACGTTGCTTTCAGGCATGGCTTCTCCCTTGCTCCTGGCTTGAGTTCTCTTTCTGTCACAATGATGAAATACTGAGACAATATATTCATACTATAAAGAGGAAAAGTTTGTTTTCTTTGTTGTTTTGGAGGTTCTTTTCCAAGACCAGGCAATCTCATACCTTCAGGTCCTGGGGACAGCAACATGTTGTGGCAGGAGCAAGCAGTGGGGTGAATAAGTTACACCATGTGCCAGGAAGCCAAGAGTGAGAGCACCGCTAGGGTCCTAAATCCCCTCGGAAGACACAAGCTTAAGGGTCTCTCCTAAGACTCTACCTCCTGCAGATCCTGCCAGGTCTCAAAATGTGGGTCTTTGAGCAGTATCTCCAAATCCACATACAAGCCTCCCTTAGATGTGGCTGCATCTCAGGAGACATAGTGCCTTGACAGCATCCCACAGCCCCCCATCGGAATTAGTATGTTGACCTGCTGGTCTTCCCTGTTCCCTCTGGATAGTCTATGGGCTCAGGATTGGTATTTTCCTGGTCCACTCCCCAAGCCTGCCGCAGTGCCTGGCATAAAGCAGGTAATCAGTGAGATGGCATCCTTACCAGAGAAGAGGCTCTGACCATCAGGCACTTCATTTAGTTTCTGGGTAGAGAGGATGGGTTTTCCCTGGTCCCACAGAGACAACACAGGAGTTTCCAGCATCAGGAGCCCAGCCTGGATACAGCTGACACATGGATGCTCTAAAGCCAGGACGCTGTGCCTTGTGAAGGGTGAGCTTCTTTTGGAAACATGTGACACCTGAAAGGTCCCCGCCGAGCATGTCCCTTGACACCCCCACCCCCAATGCCAGCAACAGAGGAAGTTGTAGTTCTGTGGATTGATCCTCAAACCAACAGGTCTTTGATTTATGCACAGATTTCCCGAGATTCTTCCATCTCCCATGAGGAGAATAAAGAAGTTTAGTAGGGTGCTTAGCTCAGTTTGGAAGAACATGAAGGGGAGTGGAGAGGTGAGATTGCTCAACACTTATTGTACCTAAGCCTCCTTTACCACACAGCCATTCATGTCGCTTCTTAAAGCTACCGTTTATTATTCATTAGTCACAGGAAGAAATGAAAGCCTCACACAAACCCCAGACTCACTGGAGCCCCTAGAACTGGGAGCTGGCATTTAGATGGGAGGCATTCCAAGGGTACCCGGAATTCTGTGCAACTCCATAGCAGCAAGAACATCACACTGAGATAGTTGTGAATTAGCTTTCTCCTCACATCCTCCTGCCCAGGCAGAGCTTATTGTAATTATACATAATCACAGAAGCAGATTGGAGCTGGGCTGGAGAGACTCAGACACACAATCCATCCACAGGCCGTGTGAGGTTCTTCCTTGCTGGCATTACAGAGTTGCTCCCACCTCCAACACATCTGGCCAAGAGCAGCTCCACCTCAGTTGGGTGGCCCCTTTCTGCGTCCCCTGCAATGCCGGTTGCTCTTCAGTGTGTTTCTGGGATGAAACCTTCTTCCTTTAGTCAGCTGTGCATTCTCTGCTTGGCCAAGCTTAATTGCTAGACTTTCTTCTGTCCAGCTCGACCTGCCTGGGTCCTCAGATGTCCACCATCTTTTCAATTTTACACATTGCAATTCTGTGAGTCCCATCCACTTGTGGGCCTGCCCCAGGACACGACTGTCCTATTCCACTGCCTCTAATTCTTCTTCTACAAGAGCCCCGAGTCATAGGTGAGTGTCTGTCTCCCTCCTGTACCGTAACCATGTGACTCTGAGTCAGCGGTGAGGGGACTCTGTGACCTGTGAAACAGAAAGGGAGTGACCAAGTCTACTTATCCATGGCCTCTTTGATTTCAGGAAAGACCACGTCAGCAGGACTCATTTGAGGGGACTTGCTTGTCATTGTTCGTCCATTCTTTAGTCCCATGTGACTATAAACCCGTCATTAGCATAGCAGGTGCTGTAGTCGAGAGTTTGTGTCCATTTCCCAAATTCATTTGTTAGATGTAGTGTTATGAGGACTAATTTTAACATGGCCATAAAACCCACACAAGTGGGGTGAGTGCTTTTTATAAAGGGAGAGCTCCTCGATTCCACCCACCATGTGAAGACAGCAGAAAGCCAGACCTCTAGGAGTCAAGTACCCCGTTCTTACCAGACACCAAATTTGCCAGCACCATCACCATGGACTTCTGGACAAATGTCTGCTGGTGCCGAGCTGTGCACTCTACAGCATTGCGCGTGGGCAGACTAGCAGAGCAAGGGTATAGGGAAGTGTCAGTCTGGTGGGCCAGCCTGAGCTTCCTGCTGGCGCCTTTGATCTTAGGAAAGAAAACATTAGCCATGGGCTGGTGGCACTGTCTGGAGAAGGAAGGTCCCTCAGTGGGGGACAAGGTGATAATGAAGACTTTGCACCCTGGGGGAGGGGCTTATTGGGGAGTGGAAAAAGGCAGAGGTGCTGTCCCCTCCACAGAGCTACTGAAAGTTGATGATGTGTCTCCTTTTTCTGCTACCCCTAATGCAGAGCTGGGGACCACAAGCACACAGGAAGAACCTGTAATTAACTGCCATCGACGGATACTTACAAAAATTATATTCTGCCAAGACTGCTGGTGCAGGCCTGTAATTCCAGCTACTCGGAAGAATGAGGCAAGAGGATCACAAGTTCAAGGCCTGCCTGGGCAATTAAAATAAAAAGTAAAGGAAGTGTTGGGACCCAGTCAGCTGTGGTGTACTAGGATGCACAAGGCTTCTGCGTTCCTGGATTCCGTGTATTCTGCTTATATATGTTCCTTTACCTGTAAGCTTACTCTTTGCAAATTCAAGGCTTTTATGATGCCAGGACTCAGACTCAGAGCCGCAGTCTTGATAAGCATGCGTGCTCTGCTGAGCCACCAATCCATCTTCCTTCCCTCCCTCCCTCTCCTCTTTCTCTCCTTCCTCTTCCTCCTTCACTTTTTCTTTTTCCTTCCTTCTCCCCTCTCTTTCTTTCTGGCCTTTGGAGCGGCCCCTCATGCTAGGCAAGGGCTCTACTTGCTGGCATGCATAGCCATTTCTTTTGCGACAAGGTCTCCCCATACAGCCCAAGTGGTCTCAGTCTCCCTCATTCTACTGCCTCCAAATCCCCATCATACACATATGTATCCCATGTCCAGCTATAGGAATTATTATCATTTAATTATTAAAATATATATGATGTCTCCACTAATATGTTTATATAAGTCTAATAAAAATAAAATTGAAACAACAGTGTGCCAAAGTCAAATACACTGAAGAATTTTTAATGTTTTCCCATATCTGTGTGTGTGTGTGTGCACGTGTGCACACTGAAGACATTTTTGCTAAAGCAAAATGTCAGCTATCATACCATGGAATCTGACATTTTACTTTACTGTATGCTTCCCTGTGAAAAGACATTTTACAGCCACAGCTCCTGACCTAATACAACAAAATTAACAATTCTTAAATCACATTTGCGAACCAATCTCCGTTCAGATTTCATTGATTGGCACCAACATCTATTTCTTTTCTATAGCTGGGTTATTTGGATGGAGATTCAAACTCTCCCTTGTCATCCACTGTGTAACCTGCAGCAGCGTCATGCACCGTGTAATCTGCATCAGTGTCATGCACCATGTAACCTGCAGCAGCGTTGTGCATTGTGTGACCTGCAGCAGTGTTGTGCACCATGTGACCTGCAGCAGTGTTGTGCATTGTGTGACCTGCAGCAGCGTCATGCGCTGTGTAACCTGCATCAGTGTCATGCACCGTGTGACCTGCAGCAGCGTCATGCGCTATGTAACCTGCGGCAGTGTCATGCACTGTGAATCGTGTGCTATGTAACCTGCAGCAGTGTTGTACACTGTTAACCTGCGGCAGTGTCGTCCACTGTGTAACCTGCAGCAGCGTTGTGCACTGTGAGTCGTGTGCTGTGTAACCTGTAGCACTGTCATATGCTGTGTGACCTGCAGCAGTGTCGTGCCTCGTGTAACCTGCAGCAGTGTCGTGCACTGTGAAACCTACATCAGTTTCCTGCACCATGTAACCTGCAGCAGTGTCATGCACTGTGTAACATGCAGCAGTGTTGTGCACTGTGTAACCTGCAGCAGCATCGTGCACTGTGTAACCTGAAGCAGCGTAGTGCACTGTGTGACCTGCAGCAGGGTTTCTCTTTGCACGCCACTGAGTGAGTGAGAAATAATTGGAGTTGGAAAAGAGAATGCTGGCGATGGGAATTGCTTCTCCACGTTCATCTCGCAGTCTAATTAAATCTCACGCAGGGTTCCCATTCTATCTGCCCCCCGAGAGGGCCACACAGTGTACTTCACAGGGCACAGCATAGTAGGAAAGGATGTGTCATTTTCGCTCTGACAAGGATGCTGTCCAAGCCTGCCTGTCCTTAGAGGTGGCTTCTGTCTCCTGGACCTGATGACTGGGGACTATCTGAGCTAAAAGCCCCTGCCTAGTGCCCACAGCCAGCCTTTCTCAGTCTTTTACTTTCCCTGAGCCCCTCCCGGGAGGAGAAGCAGGTCCTGCTGGGAGTGCATCCTTCCTGGTTTCCAAGAAGGTCTATTTCCTTGCCACCTCACTCTCACCCCCTCCCTCCCCTCTAGACTGTAGCTTCCAGACAAGAAAAGGCCTGAGCGGAGGGCTGAGGGTTCATCTGGTCTGCTTGGGGTCAGGGTGGCCTCTCCAGCAGTCCAGCAGCACACACATGAAGGAAAGTCCCGGAGCCATGATTCTGGCACTGCTTGTATGCCACAGTCATCCCCCGAGGGCAGAGGGCACATCACAGAAAGCAACTTGCTAGACTTGAGGTCTTGTGGATTATTCTGCATATTAAAGCAAAGGAGTCCAGAAGGGTCTCCCTGGCTGGACTTTCCTATTACCAATTTCTTCATGTACTCAAACAGAGCCAAAAAATGTCTCCATCTTGCCACCAGTTTTGTGCCTCCTTGCTTGTCAGATGGGAGCATTCCAGGATCTTCACACAGTGCTGCAGGCCAGAGGCCTTCATCTCAGGGTCTTCCCATGGCACTGCACGCCAGAGGCCTTCATCCAGTTTCTTCCCATGGCACTGCAGGCCAGAGGCCTTCATCTTGGGGTCTTCCCATGGTACTGCAGGCCAGAGGCCTTCATCTCGGGGTCTTCCCATGGCACTGCAGGTTGGAGGCCTTCATCTCGGGGTCTTCCCATGGCACTGCAGGTTGGAGGCCTTCATCCCAGGCTTGTCGAACAGAGTGAGATGAGTCTTGAACCTGCTGTTGAAGTTCCAGCCCAAACTGTCCTGTTAGTCTAAAGAACTCTTAAGACTCTGGAGAAGAATGCTGGGGAATCCAAGACATCATGGATGCTACCCTGTGGATCTGCTCCTCAGACCNCCCATTCCCAGTTCCCATCTCCTCCCGACCACCTGGAGCAAAAGCGAATTACCGTCTCAATCATTCAGTCAACAAATGTTTCTTAAGCAAAGACCACAACTCAGGCTCCACCTTTGCCCAGGGAGCTGCAGGTGGAATGCACAGGGCAAGCATCACTGCATCTGATGGGGGAGACACCAACTCAGAGTAGCAGTCATTAAAGCCAGCAATGACCTAAGCATGGTAAGGAAGCATGGTATAGAAAAGGCCAATCAAAAATGGATGGATCTAGAAAACATCATATTGAGTGAGGTAACCCAGACCCAGAAAAACTCACTCAGAAGTGGCTTTCAAACATTAAAAAAAAGTCTACAACTCACAATCCCAGAGAACCTAGACAACAAAGATGACCCTAAGAGAGACATGCATGGATCTAATCTACATGAGAAGTAGAAAAAGACAAGATCTCCTGAGTAAATTGGGAGCATGGGGGGACCATGAGAGAGGGTAGGAAGTGAGGGAGAGGAAAGGAAAGGGGTCGGAGAAAAATATATAGCTCGGTAAAAACAATTGAAAAGAAAAGAAAAAGCCAGCCAAGCAGACAGGGAGGGTGATGGTGCCTCAGAAAAGAGGGCTTCGTGCAGGACAGGTAGGGACGTAAATGATAGCGCTTCATTTATTCAGTAACCTCATGTACCACACATCTGTAGGTATGTTTGAGACACTAGGGAGAGGAGAAGATATTCCATAAGGAGAGAACCCAACAGGGAAGGTAAGGAGAGAACCCCACAGGGAAGGTAAGGGGCCGGGAAGACACATCTGCTTGGGGATCTCTGTGCTTCTGGAGGGTTCACAATGTCTAGGAGTCTCCAAGCTTGCCACTATAGTCCTGCCTGGGCCAGAAATCAACTTCCCCCAAGCTTAGCCTTGTCTTTGTTCATGAACTAACCTATGCTAAGTCACACAGTGTTTCCCCTGCTCCATCTGTGGAAAGCTATTGCAGGTTATTTTAGGTCTCTCTAAGCTCAGGCTGCTTGGTGATGTCTGTTTCCCCCATTGTCTGGGCTGGAACCCCAAGAGCTGTCGGAGTAGCAGAGAACACCTTCTATAGTTGCTGTCCAGCAATGGTCAAGGCCCTTTGATGTGTGGCCAGCTTGTGGTGGTTATAGTTATGTCCTTCCCATCCACTAAGGGTGAGAAAGAGAGAGCCCCCAGCATCTCAGTGGCGTGGGTGGTGTTCGTCTAGAGAGAATGTACTAGAAAAGGTCCCCAGGAGCTAGAAAGGAACCCAGCTGCATGGTTGATGGAGCACAGTGGGTTCCCACTTTCATCTGCATCCCTGAAACATTTACTGCTAATTAATTTCTGAATTAGACAACAATGCACTTCCTAATTACACAGGGGAAGCATGAGCAGCTATAACGGGGTCCTTATCTATTGCCCAAGTGATTCTAATAGATGCAACCAGGATGAGAGAGGGGAGGGTAGAAGAAAGGCAAGGAGAGGAGGGGAGAGGAGACAAACAGATGGAGCTGGGGAAGAAGATGCCTGACCCATGCAACCCTTCTAAACCTAGAGCAAGGCAGTTCTCTGAGGACCACAGCAGTCCTTCTGGGAGCTACGCGTCAACCTCTGGGCTCAGAAAGGAAGGGCTTCCTTGGGAACTGTGCCAGCTGTGCAAACACCAGCACAGAAATGTAAATAATAACATGCAGGCTCAATGCAAACATAATTAGAGCCCAGCGTTAGGAGGAGGGAGACTCACTGGGGACCTGCATGTCTTTGCATCTGAAAGTCCCAATTTGCATGGTGGTGATTAAAGCAGGGGCTCCTAGCCTTTCTGTTTTCTCTGTTCATCACCACCTAGAATTTTTTTCATTTTCCTTTCTTTTCTTAATTTACACCAGTTTGGACAACACATAACAATAAGGGGTTTTGTATCACATATGGGTATATCTGGGCTATAAAATGTTTATTAGACCCAGTGAACATGACTGCAAGCCTATGATGTACTAGGAAGTATCCAAGCAGCAGGGTTGTGATCAGAATTAAGATGGGAGCTTGATTTGGTGTGGGTAACAAAGGATATCAGATATCAAAACAAATAGAGATGAGAGGAATGAAGAAGGAGGTAGGTAGATGTGGGCAAGAAGCCACGAGGGCGTAGAGGGCCTGTACTCGGTCTCAGGGTTGAGGCACGAGGGTGTAGGGGACCAGAGCTCTGTCTCAGGGTTGAGCCATGAGGGCGTAGAGGGCCCTAGCTCTGTCTCAGGGTTGAGCAAGGAGGGCATATGAGGCCCGAGCTCTGTCTCAGGATTGAGCCAAGAAGGTATAGGGGGCCCGAGCTCTGACTCAGGGTTGAGCCATGAGGACATAGGAGGCCCGAGCTCTTTCTCAGGGTTGAGCCATGAAGGTGTAGGGGCCCGAGCTCTGTCTCATGGTTGAGCCATGAGGGGATAGGGGACCCAATGTCTGTCTCAGGGCTGAGCCATGAGGGCATAGGAGGCCCGAGCTCTGTCTCAGGCTTGAGCCATAAGGGCAGAGGAGGCCTGAGCTCTGTCTCAGGAGGGTTGAGCCATGAAGGCATAGGGGGCCCGAGCTCTTTCTCAGGGTTGAGCCATGAAGGTTTAAGGGCCAGAGCTCTGTCTCAGGGTTGAGGCATGAGGGTGTTGGGGGCCTGAGATCTGTCTCAGGGTTGAGCCACGAGGGTGTGGGGGCTCGAGCTCTGTCTCAGTGTAGAGCAACGAGGGCATANCATAGGAGGCCCGAGCTCTGTCTCAGGCTTGAGCCATAAGGGCAGAGGAGGCCTGAGCTCTGTCTCAGGAGGGTTGAGCCATGAAGGCATAGGGGGCCCGAGCTCTTTCTCAGGGTTGAGCCATGAAGGTTTAAGGGCCAGAGCTCTGTCTCAGGGTTGAGGCATGAGGGTGTTGGGGGCCTGAGATCTGTCTCAGGGTTGAGCCACGAGGGTGTGGGGGCTCGAGCTCTGTCTCAGTGTAGAGCAACGAGGGCATAGGGGGCTCGAGCTCTGTCTCAGGGTTGAGCCACGAGGGCATAGAGGGCCTGAGCTCTGTCTCAGGAAGGTTGAGCCATGAGGGCATAGGGGGCCCGAGCTCTGTCTCAGGGTTGAGCCACATGGCATAGGAGGCCCGAGCTCTGTCTCAGGGTTGAGCCATGAGGGCATAGGAGGCGTGAGCTCTGTTTCAGGGTTGAGCCATGAAGGTGTAGGGGGCCCGAGCTCTGTCTCTGGGTTGAGCCATGAAGGTGTAGGGGGCCATAGGAGGCCCGAGCTCTATCTCAGGGTCGAGCCAAGAGGGCATAGAGGGCCCGAGCTCTGTCTCAAGGTTGAGCCATGTGGGCATAGAGGACCCGAGCTCTGTCGGGTTGAGCCATGAAGGTGTAGGGGGCCCGAGCTCTGTCTCAGGGTTGAGCCACGAGGGTGTGGGGGCTCGAGCCCTGTCTCAGGGTTGAGCCACGAGGGCATAGGNGAGGGCATAGGAGGCCCGATCTCTGTCTCACGGTTGAGCCACGAGGGTATAAGGGGCCCAAGCTTTGTCTCAGGGTTGAGCCAAAAGGGTGTGGGGGCTCGAACTCTGTCTCAGGGTTGAGCCACTAGGGCATAGGGGGTCCGAGATCTGTCTCAGGGTTGAGCCACAAGGGCATAGAGGGCCCGAGCTCTGTTTCAGGGTTGAGCCATGAGGGCATAGGGGGCCCAAGGTCTGTCTCAGGGTTGAGCCACGAAGGTGTAGGGTGCCCGAGCTCTGTCCCAGTGTTGAGCCATGAGGGCATAGAGGGTTCGAGCTCTGTTTCAGGGTTGAGCCATGAGGGCGTAGAGGGCCTGAGCTCTGTCTCAGGGTTGAGCCATGAGAGTGTGAGGGGCCAGAGCTCTGTCAAGTTGAGGGACCAGACAACGAATGAGTAAATGTAAATCCCATGTCCTTCCATCACCCCCACTTGGGAACATGATTTTAAGGTGTGTTACTTTTGTTTATATTGAGTTTGTTTAACTCTGTGAAGCTGTGTTGCTGTGCCTGTCTAAAACACCTGATGGTCTAATCAAGAGCTGAACAGCGAATAGCGAGGCAGGAGAGAGAAATAGGTGGGGCTGGCAGGCAGGGAATAAACATGATGAGAAATATGAGAGATGGAGAGATCTGGGAACAATAAAAGGAGGAGGAGGACTTCAGGGGCCAGCCAGCTACACAGTCAGATGTGGAGTAAGAAGGAAAGAAGAGGTGTGCAGGAATCCAGAAAGATAAAAGCCCTGAGGCCCGAGATAGATGGGATAAATTAAGAAAAGCTGGCAAGAAACAAGTCAAGCTAACACTGGGCATTAATAAATAAGAATAAGCCTCCATGTGTGATTTATTTGGGAGCTGGGTGGTGGGCCCCACAGAGTCCAAAACGCCAAAAGAGTACCACACTCCCCCACATGTACATATATTACAAATTGTAAGAAGATAAACAAAACACTAGTGGGGCAGAAGATAGGAGTGTATTTGTGGGTGTGTAAGTGTGCATTTCACATACAATGTTCTGGGAAGGCCACCCTGAGGCTGTGGCATTTGAACAAAGATATAGAACACACAATGAACCTACTGTGTGGTTGTTCAGATGAATGCTTCAGGCTGAGTCAACACAAGATGCAGCAAATCTGAAGAACAGCAAGGAAGGGGTTGGGGGTGGGGCAAGATTATACCAGAACTTTGGATGGAAATAGAAAGTTGGTCTAGTTTGAATGACGGTGTCCTGCCAGAATTCATGTGGGAACCTAATCCCCATGGTGGCACTGATGGATTTGAGGACCTTCGGGAGAGTGACGAGGTCATCGGGCTGTGCCCTTGTGAATGGGTTTGTGCCTTATAAAAAGATTGGGGGAAATCCACTTAGGGTCTTTTTTTTATTTTGCCTTCCTGCCTCCCACCACGAGAGGACACTGCAAGAGAGCCCTCACCAGACACTGAGCTTGCCTGATGCTAGGATCTTGGATTTCTTGGCCTCCACGATAGGTTCCTATGATAAACTACTTCGTTTCACTTGCTTTGCTGCCGCATAAACGGACAAGGGCAGACGTCTTTGCAAGGCTCAAGCCAGAGTGACAAGGGGGTTCCTCTTGCACCCTATGGGTGCTGGCTGGCTGGTGACTTGAGAAGTGAGTTGAGGAGTAGCAGGGGCACTGCCAGGAGGCTGTGGTCACAACCCAGGTGACAGAGGGCAGTGGTGTGGGTCAGATTACCCCTGTGGAGGCAGGGTCAAACTCTGGGCATGCTTACAGGAGAGAACTGGTCAAGCCTCCTGCCATAAGGGTATAAAGGGATAATGGGACAGCAATGCCTTCAACTGGAGCAGCTGAAGGGATGACCTGTTAGTAACTGAGAATTTCGTTTGTCTGTTTTTAATGTCAGTAATCTGTGATATAAAAGGATGATAAAGGCTTCATTTTAGTTCATTAGAGGAGAATTAATCTGAAGAAGGCAGGCATGATAATCTGAGGTATATAAATTATGTTTTAATAACTCAGGTTTTATTTTTTTTGAACAGGGTTTCTCTGTAGCTTTGGAGCCTGTTCTGGAACTAGCTCTTGTAGACCAGGCTGGCCTCGAACTCACAGAGATCCGCTTGCCTCTGCCTCCCTAGTGCTGGGATTAAAGGCATACGTCACCACTGCCCGGCTGGGACAGAAATCCTTGTTTTCCATATGAGCCCTGGGAGTTGAAGGGACTTTGCATACTTTGAGTCACTATTTTCTTACCATCCTTACTTTGATTTCTTGCCCATCCTTCTAGAGTTGTTTGTTGACTCTGTTTCCCTCTGGGTGACATCCCCATTGTAAGCTGCCAGGGCCACTCCTACACTCACTTTCCTTCACTGTGTTTTCCTAGGCTTCTCAGCTTCTCTCTGCTTTTCTGTGGTAGTTAATACCTATGGCGACTTGATCCTCAAGGATATTATTGAGGCACTCCCTGAGTGACGTCTTGAGGGCATTTCTAGAAAAGATGAACTTTTAGAAGAAGAGTCACCTGAATGTCGGCTGGGGACCGAATCCAAGTGGGGAAAATAGGATGCTAGCTGAGCACCAGCATCCCCCTTTCTCTATGTCCTCGTTACTGAAACGGGAGCAAGCAGCCTCATGCTTCTGCTGCCACAGAGCTGCCTGTTGCCACGGAGCTGCCTGTTGCCACAGAGCTCCATGCTGCCGTGGAGCCACCTGCTGCCACGGAGCCACCTGCTGCCACAGAGCCTCTTCCTGATTTCTGGAATGGGACAAGACCTTTCATGGAAGCATCCCAGAAGTCTCTTGTAAGTAGCTAGGTTTCTGGAAGTCAACCCTCTGCAGGCTAAAGGAGTAGCTCCTTGGCTGTCTTATCTCAGCCACTGAATTCTGTGTGACCTGGCATCGCCAGGCCACCCTCTCTTTAACTGCATCTGACTAATAACATTTGCCAGTCTTTTCACCAGTAGGGTCAAGTCCAGCTTCCTTGATCATTTTTCTCTTGTTCCTATTCCTGTTTGAGCTTTGAGGGACAGAATGGAGTCTTTCTGGGTCCCCAGCCTTGGTATCACTCCTTTTGGCAAGTTTAGGATATTCATCCACTTTCTCTTTCCCCTGCTTTATCTACAACTGTGTCACCAGCCCAATCAGACTAGGATTACCTGCCCCAGGGATGTGCCCCGCAGACTCCCCAAAATCTGTTTACAGAACTCCAATGATCTCAGCCCTTGGGACCTGTGACTCATGGTCTCTGGTTCTTTGTAGGAGAGCCCCACCTCATGCCTTTCTTCCACGGGCTCTTGGCACCCTTCATGCAGCCTGGGACCTGCTTATGCACTTCAAGGGTGTTGGTTATTCAGTTTGAATTTGGAATCCACAAATTCTTTTGTTTTAGCTGCAAAATCATTAGAGACCAACATGCAAATGTATGGAATGCAACATGCAGAGAGAGTATTGGACTGGAGCTTTGTCCAGCACACTCAGGCCTTGGGTTTGATTCCATCATTGCAAACAAGAATATGGGACATTGAGTTTGTTCAGAAGGGAAATTTATTAGGTATCAGGGGAGTCATCCTTTTTGCCAGGCTCTGTTCTCATTGACTCAATGACTTTTGCAGGCCTCAGTTTCCTCATTTGTAATGTGAAGGACTTGAATGGCATAAGGACCTGGCTTCTCTTCCAGCTCTCCAAAACACTCTGCTTTTGGGGAAATCATTACTGACTATGGAAGGTCCAACTTCTGAAGTGGCGCCTATGATGATGACCACTTTTGGCAGGGAGGTGGTGAGCAGTGTTGCAGAATATTATTTTAAGATGTTTTACATTTGTTTATGCCATGGAACATTTGTTTTAATGATGCAAAGATGTGTTGCATTCTTTTATGTTGCATTTGTTTAACTCTG
>LOEQ01000354.1:355933-370381 GCA_001685075.1 Bramus lutescens | reverse complement strand
CCTGCATGTCCAGTTCATACAGCATAGCATCAAGCAGTCCAAGCAAGAGCAGTTCCTTGTCCACATGGCTAACAAACTCCATGAGGAGCCTCTTTGATGCCCATCTTCCTCTTGAAGTAGAATGGTGCTCCCAGGAGCAGATGTGTCTCAGGGTCATTAAAAGTCCTAAATTCTTAAAACATTTTAAGTGCCATATTCTGTAAGTCTTTGAAAGGTTTGAAAAATATCTACCCATCTGAAATTCATCTCTGTACATCTTGAAAACCTTATACATGCATACACACACACATAACAAAATTGACCTTAAATTTTTATCAATAAGCCAAGATCCATAAAATACAAAGTATTCATCTCTTATAGCATATCCCCCTTTAAATGTAAACAAACATTTATAAACATTATTTGGGAATTTGAGCATAGTTCTGTCCAAACTGCTTCCTGCTTTTTGTTGGGCAAAGTAATTTTAGGGGTTTATGGAGACCTTTCAGGGGATTTTGGTTCATCAAACCATGTTAGTCTGGAAAGAATCCACAGATTCTCATCCTTTGTGGAAACAAAAGCAGAACCTCTTTCCCAAAGCAACATATCCTTGGACCCAAACTTTGAAACCAAAACACCTTTAAGATATATATGTTGGTTTAGCTTAGTAACCTGTACAATGAAATGTCTCTCTGCATTAATTAGCTTATTCATAGTCAAAAAATTAAAGAAAACCCAATAATATACATAATCCAGACTCTGTGTATGTTCCATCTTTATGTGGCTTATTTTCTTACCCTGTTAATCTATGACTGTTCATGCTCTGTACATTTATCCAACACAGTGACCCAATTAGAGGTCTTTAAAAAAAACCACAACTGAATCTGTCTTTATTGTATATCTGTAATTATTTTCTGACCAGGAGCACTTTTTTTTTAATGCTAAGCAGGCATAGTTGGACCAACTCTGTGGTCCTGCTTGTTAGCCCCACCTAGTTCAATATGGCAGAGGCATGGTCACTGTCCCTGAGAGCCATGCACACTGTCCCAGTTCCAGGGTCACAGTGGGTCTATGTAAACATTAAGCAACTAGTAGCATGATGCTCACAAACTCTATTTAAGTGCTTAGCCTCCTGAAAGAGTCAGAGTTCCTGCTGGCAGCACAAACCAGGAAGCTGCTGTTTCTAAATTGTGGGTTTTTTTTCTGCCAATCTTAAAGGAACTGCGGAGCTCCTGCTCACCACCAGCAAACAAAGCCTATCCGAGAAAAAAAAATGTGGTTACCAAGAAGCTGTGTTTAACTCTGTTCTTTTGTGTCTAGAATTCCTTTCCAAATTTTCTCAGGTTTTATGTGGATTTAGCTGACACACATTAGCATGCCAATTTGTTGGTGGACTCACTTTGGAAAAATGGGAAGTTACTATATCAACCGCACCTTTTTCTTTGATGTACACCCACCTCTGGGAAAGATACTGGTCTGTCTTACTGGCTAAATGAGTGGATATGATGGTACTTCTTTGTTCCAGAATCCTGGGGACAGGTACAAGCACCACAGCTACATGGGAATGAGAGGATTCTGTGCTTTCCTGGGTTCCTGGATGATCCCCTTTGCCCACCTTACTGTACTGGGTCTGTCCAAGTCTACTCCAGCATCTACATCGTTCCTGGCCACCCAGACCCGAAATAATCACACAGAAACTGTATTAATTAAAACACTGTTTGGCCTATTTATGCATATATCTAGATAGCTCTTATATCTTAAATTAACCCATTTATATTAATTTCTGTATCACCATGTGGTTGTGGCCTACTGATAAGATTCTGTCCAGCATCTGGATCTGTTTCCTGTGGCTGCTACATGGCTTCTCTCTGACTCCACCTACTTTCTCCCAGCATTCAGTTTAGTTTTTCTGTCTAGATCTATTCTGCCCTATCACAGGCCAAAAGCAGCTTCTTTATTCATTAATCAATAAAAGCAACACAGAAGGACTTCCCACATCAGTCAGCCTTGTTCCCCCAGCTATGTTGCTCATTGCAGGCTGGAGCTCCCCCAGATGTGTTTGCACCGGAGTACTTATGCTTCCAGTAGCACCCCCCAGGAGAGGGAGACTGAGCTCATCTCTACTCAGTGTTTAGAAACCCACTGGTTTGTCTACAGGACTAATGAATTCCGCCAACTTGATAATCAGCAGGAACGAAGAGTCAACCATAGCTAATTCTTTCTGGAGTGCATGGTAATTAATTTTAAATGACTTATTTAGTAAGATGTAATGATGAGGCTAATGTTATCTCCCCAGATGATGAGCTTATTAGCTGCATACATTGCCTTTGAGGTGAAACAGGGAACAGAGAGGGCAGTTATACAGGAGTCAGGGGCACCTTGGAGGGCTTTCTCTGCCCCCATCAAACCTTTGGTTCTGCCTTAAGTGGGACACTGGTGGGTTGGCTTCTGCCTCTTTACTAGGATAGAATGACAGCCAGAGCCTGCTTCCCTAATCTCAGGGGACACAGGGGCACACCAGTCAGCTGTTCTCTTCTTGCTTTTTGGGGGTATGGTAGCTCCTCATCAAGGCACCAACATACCCCATAAAAAGCCAACACTGTCCCCAGATCCTCAGCCCAAGACCTGATGCCACTGTATCCATTTACACAGAAGCACCCACTTTGACCCTAAACACCAAATCTATATTTTAATAAAGAGCTCTGTCCTTTCCATTTGACCACAGTGACCATGACAACTGAGGGATGCTGATGGACCAGGAATTCAGGAAGAGGCTGTGGCCCTGAGAGTCTAAATATTAGGCACCAAATTTCAAATCTTTCCTGTCACTTCTTAGCAGTGCTTTAGATGAACTGGTCAACTTCTGGTCATTTACTTACCCTAACTGAAAATGGCAAGGCTAACCTGCAAGCTCCAAGCTCTCTTTCCCTACCATGTGCTAAGAATGTTAGAGACACCACAGTGACTTAGACCTAATGAAGAATTTTTATAGCACACATTGTACTTGAATTTTAGGTTCTGTATCTTGTTACTTCTTTTTCTTTTCTAGCTCCTACTCCTCACCCACGACAAGTTGGTCTTTTATGCAATCTCATGGAGTTCTTTAAGCTATTTCTGGGATAAAATGTGGGATTAATAAGTCATACACTGTAAAGATTGACAGTTGCCAAATGTCCTGCCCTTACGGAGGCTCCTTCCCTTTCTTGCTCATAGAAATCCATGTCGCCTTCCCATTGTCAGTCTGGGAGGTCCACATGGAGGGCTGAGAATCGTTAGGGGAAGACTGTGAGGAGTAGGGGAACGTTAGCCTGTGGCTAAAAAGGAAACAGAAGCAAAGACTGAACTGGATGGTCCAAGAAGTAGGTCACCATGAAGTCAAAAAGAGTGGAGCACTGGAGTCAAAGTGGGTGGTGGTGGGTGAATGGTACAGCCTGCAGCAGATCTAGAGCCATAAAACTAAAGATGGAGGTGGCTCTTTATGGAGCATGTGGGTACCCAAAAGAGGTCAGTGAGGCAGTTGTGACTGCATTTGTCACTATGGCACACAGACATCTAAGAGGTTGCTGAGTACCCCAAAAGGACCAGAAAAGGCTGTCTTGCTTGGTTGAGCTAATATCTAAACATAGAAGAGCAATCTATATCCTGTAGGTCAGCAATGGTCTCTCTCTCTCGACAGAGTCTCGTGGGACCAGCCCAATCAAGGTCAGAAAGCTCTTTTCAGTGTCATTATCTAAACCAAAAAAATGTTAGTATAAGCTTGTCAAGAAGGTGTGAGTGACATGGCCAGAGTGATTCTTGGCCTTTTGTCCTGATACCCTTGGCCAATGAGCCTTGAGTCTTTGGGATTCAGATTACCCTGGCAGAGGATCTACCTTTTGGAAGTCTGCACTCTGACCCAAGGGATGAAGAGCAGAGGTGTAGGAAAGGTATAAAAAACTCCTTTTCAGGCTGAACAGAAGTCTGGCTCTGTCAAGCTTGATTAAAATGAAATGTTAGTGGTAACAGAAAGAAAATTTTCATCACCTGCAAAACAAGTTCCAGGGGTGTCTGTCCTGGGTTGCTGTGAACTGGTTGGAAGAGTATGTAAACGTTCAGTCCAGGACTCAGGACTCAGAGAACACACTCTGTAAGCATTCACTCAATGAGTTAGCACATACACAGAAAGCCAGACGATGTGTTCATTCTGTAAACCCCGTGCTGTCCCTCTGCTTTCTTGACATCAGAAGCATTTATTCCAAAACACTCTACAACAATTTTCTTTGTCGTGGTAAATGGAGATGACTTCTGCCTGGACTTTCGCTCAGCTTCTCACAACCCAGTGGGAAAAGGGTGCTAAGTTGCTGAAGGATTCAATGGCTGATCTCTCTGATTGAAATGAGAATTTGAAATGTTTTGGAGTAGGTTCGATTACGCTTTTCGATGTTGTGTGAGGAGGGAGGCAGTTACATCAAAGCTATCAAGTGCGATCACCATTAAGTGCAAACAAAATTAGATGTTGTCTATTTTCCACAGGATATTTAAAAGTCAGGACTTGCCGGAGTAGCAGGGGCCCATAATAGGACCTGGAGTGACTGAGTAGAAGGTTTAAGCCAGTGTTTGTGTTGTGTGTGTGTGTGTGTGTGTGTGTGTAGGTGTGTGCATTTAAGAGAGTCCAGATGTGTGCAAATGCTTTAAGCATCAGTTGACCTGAGATTTCCTCCAAGGCTAGCCAGGGAAGAAAGGAACAGGGGGCATTGGGCTTGACATTGCTCTAATGGAGGTAAGGTGGTACTAGACTCTGTGACACCCTCTCTGCCTGGAGAAGGGGCAGTATGCCAGCATCACAGGGAATGGGAGAGAAGAAGCAGAAGGCCTCCTGGCCAGGACCTTGGTAAGAATGGACAAGGCCACCCTGTCACTTTTGTTCTGCTGGTGCTCTAGGTGTGGAGATCACCAGCAGAGACGGCGGGGTGGACATCCATCTTTCTCACGGCGGACAGCAGGATGGTAAAGAACTGTGTCTGGGTGGTTGTGACACTGTGCCCAGGGACCACCAGATTCCATTCTCCCAGGACCTTTGACTTGGTCATCATGTGTTTATCCGATTTCCAGCTTCTGACTCCTTTTTTTTTAACTTAAAATTATTTTTGGTGACAGTTTTAATGAGGCTTGTGGAAGGAAGAATAGTAGACATGGCTTTCACTCATTGCCTTTCACCCAGAAGTTTGCCTTTTTGTTTCTGAGAGTGAATCAAATCATTTAGGAAATTCTTTAATTCATCTAAGTTTTAAATTTTATGGTACAAGATTGTCCATATAGTTTCTTGTGATGCTTATTTAACGTTCTATTGGGTTTTGTTCCCATTACATTTTATTTGTGCTTTTCTTTTGCCAAATTGTGTTGTGGTTTCAAAGGTTTGTCCTCTCTGTATTCTCCACCTGTCCCAAGTTGGAACAAGCGTGGCTGGTCACCAGAATGGCACTTTGTGTTGACTCTGCTTTCAGCTCAGAGACAGAACATTTAAGTGGTCACACTGAAAGACAGTGTGGATTCACAATTCATATTCTGCTATTTTCCCCCCACCTAGAATAAAGCTGTCTCAACATCATTCTATGAAATGGAGGGGTGTATATGTGTTGTGTATGCCTTGTGTGTGTGTGTGTGTGTTGGGAGTAGGGGTCTGGCTTCAGACTGTCTTTATAAATGGCCTCTTTTTTGCTTTGTGTGGTTATTTTAGTTTATTTGAAGATTCTGACTATATGACCCAGGTTGGTCATATAGAGATCCTCCTGCCTTGGTCTCTCAAGGGCTGGGAGCATAAATGTGTACCGTCTGCCTGGCTGCAAATGACATCTAGCTAACCTAAACACTGTGATATAAGGTGAAGGCAGACTCCTTCTTCGTAAATCTCTCCAGGCAATCAATGCATGAGGGCTTAACAACCAAAGATAAGACTGAACTAATCTTGGTGTCTTATCCTCTTCACTTTTTAGGATATTGAAGACAGATGTCCATGGAATCAAAATTCCCATGAACCCTACGCAAGGGCTGTTTTAATATTTTTAAGTGGATTTTACTGCTGGTGGCTTTCAGAACTCATCAATGCATCTCTTGCTGTCTGTGTGTTGTGATGGTGGGAAAGGAGGAGCAGGAGGAAGTCTTGGCTGACATTTAATTCTCAGCATACTGCAGACATTTCACTCCTAGGGCCCTTCCTTCCTGACATGAAGATATGTGTCTCTGCTTGTCGTGATGGACTTCGGAGATGTGCCTCTGTGCTTGTCGTGATGGACTTTGTTCCCTACCATCCTCAGTGTTTTATAGCTATGGCAGTCACTTATGTGTGGCACTTTGCAAAGCACCCTAGGAATACAATTGCTCTGTAGTTATTCCTCACCAGACCCCCCGTGAGGTGGTGCATCTTCACGTTAAGCTCTGGAGGACATGGAGGCAAAATGCTGCTTGCTGAGATCCCACAGGACAAGCAGGACTCCAAGCTGCCACCTCAGATCTTCCTACAGGCTCTGGATAGCTCTACTCGTACTTGACGCTTCCTCTGCAGGACACACTTCCAATCCAAAGAGAAAATTTGCCAAATGGCCAAAATTTCCAGGAAATGTGCCGAAGCACAGGTAGTAGTAAGTGGAAGGGAGCCCAAGAGGTACAGGACAAAGATTCCTTTCTATGGATGATGACTTCTTCCAGAAGGGTCTGTGTGAGCTATTGCTTTACTTTCTTATTCATTTACTTTTGGAAGTGCTTTGGATTAAGCCTAGGGTCTCATGCATGCTGGGAACGGGCTCTACCACAGAGACCCATTGTTCTACTTAGAACCAAAGAGAAATGGAGCTGTGTCTTTGGAACCGCAGTGTGGCTTATTCAGATACTTCTCAGGATAGGTAGGAGGGGGTAGGGATGATGGCCATTGTCCTCCAGGGCCAGAACGGATCAGATAGTGACTGCATCTGTAAGCAGTCACACCACCTCTTGAGCGCAGGCCCAGCGTGTGATTGGAAAGAAGATGGAAAATAAATGCCAGATTTGGCAGCCGGTACTGCCATCTTCCCCGAGGCTTGACCTCTCCATGGGGACAAGGAATGGATAGCTCCAAGAAAGCAGGTTGGAGGTCCAGGGTGGAATAGTACAGTTGTGGGTCCTCAGAGGACTCTACACAAACCTATACCCCACACCATACAGACCCTAACCAATATCACTTTCTGAAGGTCAGAAAGTGGGACCCCCTGCCTAGCTCTTTTCCCCGAGTTGCGTTAGAGAACGAAAACAGAGCTCACTGAATGAATGTGTCTAGCTCCCTGCTGCCTCAGGGACCCTTAAGGCAGAGTGGGGGAGGGGGATGTGAGTGGAGCAGCTTCAGAGATTTCCTGTTGCAGAAAGTAGCACCCCCTACACGCCTCTTCTTGTCTAATGCTCTCGGCAGCCCTGTACAATCAACACTTTGAATTCCGTTTTTACATGCAAAGAGGCTGTTGTTCCAAGTGCTTATCAACCTGCTCAAGATTATGTAGCTAATTAGGAGTGGAAAGCGGGCTCATTCACCTATCCAATGAGCCGCAGAACCTGTGTGCATCTCTCCGAGGCTTTGGTTTCCTAGGCTTAAAGCAGCTATCATTTTAATTAGCTCAAATGGTCTACTGCCCTCTAGGGACGCTCCTCCCTGGGCATTTACCCCAGGGTAAGAGGCCAAAAATTCCCTTCTTATCTGCTTGTTTGATGAGGTCCCTTGGTGAAGTCCCAACTTCTTCCTGGCTTCTTGGAAGAGGTTGGAAGTCCTCAAGAAGAATGCTTGTCCAAGGCCACAGGGCCCCTCAGTTAAATGAGATTCTTGACCACTGCAAGTCGAGAGGCTGAGCTGTTTTAGTGAGCTCCCACTGACATCTGCAGGTCCTAGGGAGTGTCCCCTTCTTTGTGTCTCTGCAGTGGAATGGGGCTCTCTGATAGCTTGCCTGCCTTTGCCTCTGAACTCCTGTTCTCTCTCTTGAAAGCCATTTCAATTTAGCTCCTCCAAAGGGGCCTGTGTGAAGCACTTGTTTTAACTTCAGAGCGTTCCCCATGTCCCGGCAATGCCAACAAAACCCTTCTATTTCCAGATCTGAGGTCAAGGCTCCTAACTCTGAGGGATCAGCTTTGGTTGTGTCCGTAGCTTGTCTGCAGGGATCTCTGGGCTTCTCTAGTCTGAGCTAGTCAGTCTCTCCAAGGGCTTGAGAACAAGAATATGGCAGGAACATTGCTAACGTGGCACCAACAGGCTTCGCCCTTTCCTTCCTTTCTCTCTGCCTTGATAAAAACTGTTAGACTGCATTACTAAAGCTAGACAGACCCCCGAAGTCTATTTCCTCATTTGGCCACTGACTCATTCCTGAGACAAAACAGCAAGGTCCAACCACCAAAATTTATTATTTGGCTAATATGTCCAATTGGGACTTACTTCCAGCTCAGCCTAGCACAGACTGCTCCTTATCTCCTTAAAACCCACTTCTGCAAAACAAACAAACAAAAACAATAACAAAAAACACATTTGCTGCTGTTTGCTTGATTTCCTGCTTGTTGTTCTTGCTGTTTGCTGTCTGATTTTGCAGTCCCGTTTGCCCGCCCCCCCACTCCTGCTGCCCTTGCTGCCCCTCCAGGATAATAAATCCCTTTTGTAGTGAGAATTTGGTGTCTGGCGTGTCCTGTGCCAGCTCCGAGGGGCTGCCTTCCTTTATATGGCAGATGCAGAAATACTTCTGGTTCAGCATCCCCAGTTACTTTCTGGATGAGAGGTAGGAAAATAAGGCCTGGTTCTTGGTCTGAGGAAGCTTCTACGACAAAGTCAGACCCTTTCCCCAGGAAACCGAGATGCATGGGGCTGAGTCAGCACTGGCCTCTGCTGGCGCTCAGGTGCCTTATTTCTTAGCTTGTCATTTGCTGTGTCCCCACTGTGTGCAGACCACAGACCATGTTGTGTGAAGACAGACAACTGTGGTAGGAGACATACAGCTGAGCCTGGAGTCTGTCCCAGGCTCCTTCGGCTCTGGTTGAATGTGTGCACGTGATAGCCTGACATGCCAGCGGACTTCCCTGCAGCTGAGTGAGCATGTGATCCAGTCTTGATTAAAGAACTGGCAAGGAGAACCTTCTGTGGTCCTTCAGGGAAAGATTTCCTGATGAAAAGAGAGGGGTGCAAAGATGTTGTCTATCCTTCTGATGTGATCATGACGGACCTGGGGGTTCGCCGTCATCTTCCGCTTCACAGGATTCACACTGACACTGCAGAGAGCAGAGAAGAGCAGGAAGCAACCAGCCCTTGGTAACTTCATTACGTGGAGTTAAGCAAGCTGAATACTGAGCATTTCCTGTCTGCAGACTTCTTGATGGAACAGGTGATCAATATCTCGATTGTTCAAGGCTATTCAGTTGGGATAATCCATACTCAGAGAAAAGCAATACACGTAGGAAACAGAATCTTCCTTGGAAATCAGCATCCAATGAAGACAGGAAATGCTCCTGTCAGGCCCCTGGAGAGAATTTGACATGCCATGCCTTACCCATAATTTACAACTCAGTCTTATTGTACAAAAGGAAGGCGGTCGTAGAAACAGTGTGTGGAGCAAATTATAATTCTCCCGAGATTTCCCCCCAAAGCTTCAGAGGTAGTCTCCTGGCATTCTTAATTGGCATTCAACTAACAATTGCTTCTAACAACTTTGGAATTCCTTTCTTCTGTTTTGACAAGTGGTGAACATCAAGAAATCTCCACCATTAACTGACTGTGTAAACCAAGTATCTTTTCATCAAATGAATAGTTATCTCTTCATTGATTGCTCTAGTAATTTCATATTTTGGAAGTAGGAGTATTAAAAGGAGGCCTCACCTGTGGTCCTGCCTGAATATTGGGGCCTGCAATCACTTTATTATTCTCAATGACAAAATTGGGGGTAAAACTCAGATTCCATTGTCTCTTCCTTATTCCAGGTGTTTGTTGTTGCCTTGGTTATTGTAGATCTAATGCGATATAAACAGATACTTGGCAAGTACAAAGTGAGACTTACAGTCTCAAAGATCGCTCCCAGTGACCTACTGCAGTACCATCAAGGCTGTACCACCTAAAACCTCACAAACAGATCTACGAACCAGGAGCCAAGTGTTCAAATACCTGAGCCCATAGAGGGACGTTTCTCATTCAAACTGTCCCAGGATCAAAACTCATGCAGTATACTTCCAACACTCAAAGGAAGGAGGTTGCATGTCATCACACCGCACCTCTAAAGCCAGTCACACGTGTGTCTCAAGCTTTCCTCCATAGTAGGCATGTGGTAGTTGAACAGTAGAAAGAGGAATATTGGGAGTTGCCCCTCGCGATGCATGGATGACCTGGCCCATGACCTCTGCTCTCTCTTGCTCAGGAAACCTAGAATCTGCCTCTGACCCTCTCTTTTATGGAGTTCAGGACTACAGTTCACACCTGTCAACAAGATCTCCCAGAACCAGATTCAGAGGCACAGGGCAAGTTAGAGTCTTCTTTTTCTTCTATCATGGTAACAGCAGGGATGCTCTCTCTGGCCAACATGGGCTTTTTTTTTCCAGTCAGTTCTGTTCCCTGGCCAGTCTCATCTCAGGGCAACCAGTCAGTGATCTTTGGAATTATTACTATGAAAATAAACATGAGAGTCTGGGTTGGGAAAGGGGTGGCAAACTGGACTCTTATCTAGGAACCTTCCCAGCATCTAATGCCTGAGTGAGTGAGCCAACCTCTGAGTCTAGAGTGGCAGAGACCCAGGTCACCCTCTCTCTGTCTCCAGCTGCACATTTAGAAGGCCCCCCAAATCCCACTTGTTAGGTTCTGGAAATCTCTAGATGGCCTTACGGAACTCCCTGATAGCTATTACGGTCATGGTGGTTTACTGGGGAAAAGATTAAAATCAGCCAAGAGAAGAGTCCAGGAATTTGAACATGGAACTCCAGTCTCCTCACCCAAGCTCAGCACACAGTCATCACCTGGTATCAATGTGACAATGTGCATGGCGCAGGGCTGGCCAGAAGCACAGACCCCTTTATCTCTTCTGAGTGAAATAACAAAGGATTCTGTTCTCTTATATGAACCCTACCCAACACAAGGCAAGGAGGTTCCTCCTCTGCTACCTCATGTCCAGGTGGAAGGTGTGGAATAGACAAGGAGGAAAGGTCAGCATGGCTCCACGTGCTGGTTGTGGGCATGTCAGACAAGGGGCAGAGTCTCCTGAAACACAGGACAAATTGTGATTGGTCACTGTATTACTCAGGGTTCTTTAGAGCAACAGAACTTAGAGGTGAGAGAAGATGGGCTTTAAAAAGCTGGAGACAAAGATAAAGATTCATTCAATGTAGTGGATACATAGACCTACCTTTTCTTCTGGATGTTTAACCTACTGTGTGTGTGTGTGTGTGTGTGTGTGTGTGTGTATGCACACCTCTGTGTTTCATTTAGAAGAACCCAAAAGCTGTGTCTGGTTTATGGTAACCATTCATTAATAGATTCGGTGAAGGGAGTGTCTCAAGATATTATATTAGTCAGCTTCTGTCATGGTATTCTGCATGACAAATGACTTGAGAAGTAGCGACATTTCTATCTTGCTCACAAGCCTGAGTTCTGCAGAACTTGGCTGACCTAGGCTGCACTTGACTGCAGACTGTGAGTTGGGTATATCTCTACCCCACACACCTCTCAGTCTCCTTCAGACACTGAACACCAAAGACGTGCTCCTTCATGTCAAGGGGCAGGCACGCGAGAGGGCAAGCCTACCTATTTCCTTCTGCCAAGGCAAGTAGTGTAAATACCTCCTAAGTCCAGAGGTGAGAATCCAACAGTTAAGTGAAGATGAAGAATTAAGATCAAGAGTTCAGTTAACCATGAGTTGCCACACGGTGTTCTTTGGTCAAAACTTGAAGGTAAAGATGGTTCAGCTTGTTCCTTTCTTGTCATATGGGTTCTCAGATGATGTGGGATTTTTAATTAGACAGAAAAGGGGAGAGGATGTGGGACTCCCCTCTCTATGCTGTGAATATGTTTTACTGCCACTGGTTAATGAATAAAGCTATTTTGGCCAATGGCTTAGGAGAGCAAAGCCAGGTGGGAAATCTGAACAGAGATATAGAGAGAAAGTAGGCGGAGTCAAGGAGACACCATGTAGCTGCCGAAGGAGAAAGACATGCTAGAACCTTAGGAACCTTACCAGTAGACCACAGCCTCATGGCAATACACAGATTGATAGAAATGGGTTAATTTAAGATGTAATATTCAAGCTAGGAATATGCTGGAGTCATTGGTCAAACAGCATTGTAATTAATATAGTTTCAGTGTGATTATTCAGGTCTGGGTGGCCAGGAACGAAAGAGCAGTCTCCTGCTACAATCAAAAGAGCAGGAGCTAGCATGGGACTGCTGCTGGAGGCTCAGAGTCATCAAGGACACTGGAGTTGGCATCAGGAGTCTGGACTCTTTCTCTGTGGATCCAGAAGGAAAGCATCAGGAAGCAGAGGCCTTCTCAGCATAGGAACTATTGTCTGAAATCCGCATTGGTCACTTCCCCTGTGTAGAACTTGTGAACTAAGGCCTATGCTTGCATGGACAGTCTACTGTTGCTGACCTGAAACTGAGAATAATTTTTGAACAATGGGTTCACACTTGCATCTCACACTGGGCCCTGAAATTTGTGTGGCTGGTCATGGCATGGACTGGGCAGATTTCCTGAAGATTTACCAATGTCATCCCGGCTCGGGAGGAACTATTGCTCACAGACTCTTCACCCATTCAGCAATAATAATGATGATTGCAGCTGTCATTCATCCAGTGTCTACCAGAGGTTGGACCCTATACAGATGAGACCTTTATAAGCAAATTCTTTATCCCTAATAAGATATTCCAAATCTTACATCAAAGTTTCAGATAATGCTACCGACCTTCATTGTTAGTTCATTGTTAACTCATCCATGGTCACATAGATGGGATTTGAGTCCAGCATTGTATCACTCCTAAACCTTTCTATGAGATGATTCTGCTGTGATGTTCCAGGCACTAATGTGGCAATCTGAGGATACGGAGTGTTGTCTCTGTCTTCAGGAATCACATGGCTAACAATGATCACAAATGTGTGCACTGCACCTGCAGTGTGCCACTTGCAGGTATGCAACACATGTATGCATGCAAATATATGTGCTCATTTATATATACATATGTCCATTCACATATGTGTTTGTGTGAGTGTATGTGTGGGTGTTCATGTAGTAGGAACTATTACCAGTCCCATTTAAGAGTGGGAACACTGAGGGGCAAAGTGGGGTAACTTGCCCACAGTTGTGAGCCTACAAGGTGATAGGGCTGGCCCTTGAGCCCAGACAATCTGTTTCTAGAACCTATGTGCTCAAATACATGCTCTTTCCACCTGTCATCTGAGTTGCCAAGGCAGAGGAGAAGAGCTTTAGAGCTACAAAGTGGTCCAGGCAGAGCTTTGGGACCAGGCAAGACTACTGGGGAGACCAAAACAGGGGAAGGAAAAGGCCAGAAAGACCCATGGAAACAGCCAGAGAAGGCAAGCAGAGAAGGAGGGAGGGCCTAGAGAATGCTCAGGCGACACTTAGCTCCCAGGGGTCCCTGACAAGAGCTATGTGAAGAGGGAAGCAGGAAAGCCCCTCTCACACCTGCCTGGTCACAGCATTGGCTTTGTACCCAGTGGAACTAGAGCTATACCCACAGCACAGTTGGGTCTGCAGAAACAGAAAGCCGGGGAGCTTGTGGCGATAGCGAGCCTGGATGTGCCATGAGGGGCCTGAGATGCAGAGGGCAGAGTCAATGCAAGGCGTCAGCAGGCAGATGTACGGTCAGAGGGATGCTGTTGTGTAAAGCTTGGCTCTGCCCTTTCTGAGTCCAAGTCCACAGGGATTTTTCTCAGCTCTCTTCTCAGTAGATGGTCTGATAATCCTGCTCCCGTGCTAAGGCAAATCTCCCTACTGACCCAGACTCTGACTCTCTTGGTGTGCTGTTTGTTCATGCCCAGCAAACCCAGAGTTCAGGAGAAGTCCATCCAGAGAGAGAAAATTCTGGGACCACCTATGCCACCTCTGCTGGTCAGGTAACAGAAAGTCTCAGATGTGTATCTCCAACCTGTGGACTGTGCTCACAGAATGGCATTCATTTTAGTAGTGAGCCAACAGAGGCGTCCTTTGAGGGTAGAGATTATAAAGCCACCCAGTACACTCCAATGGTAGCATTTGAGCCATTGGCATCTCTATGTAGGTAGAGGAGAGCTAGAGCCAAATCCATACGGGCAGTTATGCAACCATAGCAACGTGAAGTTAGCCTGACTGAGGAGAGTGGACAGGTCAGTGAGAGCTAAGGGAGGAAAAGGAACCCACATCCAGCCTCCAAGAAAGGGAAAGGCAGGCTGTTGTGGAGAAAGAAAGGCTGGGTGCTGGAGAGATGGCTCAGTGGTTAAGAGCATTGCCTGCTCTTCCAAAG
>LOEQ01000354.1:292440-307664 GCA_001685075.1 Bramus lutescens | reverse complement strand
CTCTGGAAGAGCAGTCAGTGCTCTTAACCTCTGAGCCATCTCTCCAGCCCCATGACTAGAGTTTTGACACTTGATGTTCATAGATCCCTCGTCACAGATCTTAGATGTGTGTAATACAAGGCCTCAGAAGAATGTAATGCCCAGCACTAGATGAACTTAAGAAGTGTAAAGTCTTTGAAAAACACTGTCTGTCTGACTTTCCAATTACGTAAGTGTAGTAGTAGTTATTTTTCTCATCTTTATAACCAAATACTTGACACAGGCAACTTAGGAGAAGGATTTACTTTGTCTCACAGTGTGAAGGTACATCATGGTGGGAAAGCAGTGTGTGACTTTTCTTGGGGAGACATGAGCAAATGTCTTCTCATCCCAAATAAGGAACCAGTAATAGGCCAAAGTAATGATTCCACTTAGTGAACCAATGAATTTATTGGGGTTACTCAGGCATATGTGTGAGGAGTCCCTCACAGGTTCACAGAAGACTCAAAGGCAACAGCATTATAGACTAGTCTACCACAGCCTGGGTGACAACTCCCAGAAACTGTAGCCCTGGAGCTCTCTGCACAGCTTGCAGGCAGCTTGCCAGGTTGGAGAGTCTCTTCTCTCCTGCACAGCCTTACTGCTTTACCAGTGTGTGTGTGTGTGTGTGTGTGTGTGGTGGAGGGCAGGGAGCATGGCTGGATTTTTGTAAGTTTCAGGGACTTCCTGAGACTTAAGAGTTTGCTACACAAGTCTTAATGAGCCTACCTCCAGGATGGTTCCAGTTCAGAGGATATTGCTGTATAGCAAGCTGCACTGGCAGAAGCTGCCCTTGGCTGTGGCAGCAAAAAAAGTGATGCTGCTTGCTCACATCTTGAGATACTAGGAGGCAGAGCAAAGGGAATTCCAGTTCCATCCAGATTTCTCCTTTCATCCTTTTTATTCAGTGCAGGATCCCCACCCTTGGCCCCATTCAGTGTTTTCTGGTAACAGCCTCAGAGACACTCCCTAAGGTGCTTCAGTCATGCACTGGACACTTCTTCATCCATCAGGCTGATAACCAAGACCAACCATCCTCACAAGTGAAGACATGGAAGCTTCTACAATCTAAGCCAATGATGAGTTTAACAATAAAATGTGAACATAGACATCCCCAAAGAAACGGAGGAAGCGAAAGTTGAAACGACGAAAGCTCACTATTTAAAAAAAGAGTGAAGACTTGCTTATGGGTTTGTCTAAATTCTACCCTGACTTCCTCCTCGGAGAAGCTGTGTGAGAAGACACCAGACTAGGAAGCAGAGTCACAAGCTTCTCGTGGCCTTGAATAAATTCCCTTTCCATTTCTAGATCCGGGTTCCTCATCTGTGTGTAGAACTTAGCTTGCATAAATTTCTCCCAACTGTTAGCCATGAAACACCACTGTTTCACAGGACATTAACCAATGTTATCACAAGAAATATTCTATGACTAAGTGGGTTTGGAGAAAGCAACATATTGTCTGCCCTTCTGGATGTGCACTTGGTTTGTACTAGATTAAAGCGCCATTCCACAACATTTTCAACACTGTTGTGCATGTAGAAAACGGCGCTGCTGTGTTTCTACAGCTCATTGGAGTCCACAGGAAAGGAGTTGACATGTGCATATATTACCCTTCTCTTTCCATTATATACTTAGAATTAGAAAATAAAACACGGAAGTCTTGCTTTTCAAAAATAGTGGGTGTTGAGAAGCATGCCTGTGTTTGCAAAACTCTTTAGATACCAGAGTTCTGTACCAAGTAGCAGCACAGGAATCTTAACCATGATCTTAGTGATCAGCTTCGAAAGTAATGTTTATCTATGTACACATGTGTTAGCATAAGGCAGGGTTGTATCTTGTAGTCCTCAATTGGCCAAGACTTTCTCACAGTCAGTCAGAATTTAGATTGTCTGACTTCTTGAAACTGTATTTTAAGGGTGAGGGGATTCTTTGAATCCTACAGCAATGCCTTTCCTATATTTCCTTTGGTGACTACATCATCTTCTCATAATGCATTCGATTCTGAAATGCAATCAAACTGGCCCTTACTGTGCTTCTTTAAACAATGACAGCGTGCTTCCTCAAGCCTACGCAGCTGTTCCCGTCAGCATTTAATTGTTTGTACTATTCTACATGTGTTATTCTAATTAACATTACTGGCAAATCGTATTAGCTCCACTTGTCCAAAGTTAAACTTTCATTTTGAGTACATATACTCTTTCCATACAATATATGTTTCCTGCAGATCCAGTACTTTTTAATTAATTTCAATCTTATGCTCTTAAACAACGCTAAATCATTTTAAAGTTACTAGCTGGTCCTTAGACTGTCTGAAGAGTGTGAACAATTTACAAAACATCTCTAGCCCTTCCTTTCCTTCGTAAGCTACTAACACAATTCATCAGAGAGGAAGGAGCCTCCATTGAGGAAATGCCTCCATGATATCTTGCTGTAAGACATTTTTTTTTCAATTAGTGATCAAAAGGGGAGGGCCCAGCCCACAGGGGGTGATGACATCACTGAGCTGGTGGTCCTGGGGTCTATAAGAAAATAGGCTGAGCAAGCCATGGGAAGCAAGCCTGTAAGCAGCACCTATCCATGGCCTCTGCCTGAGCTCCTGCCTCCAGGATCCTGCCCTGTTTGATTTCTTGTCCTGACTTTCTTTAGTGGTAAACAGCAATGTGGAAGTGTAAGCTGAATAAATCCTTTCCTCCTCAACCTGCTTTATGGTCATGGTGTTTCATTGCAGCAATAGAAACCCTGACCAAGACGGATGGAGTTCCATCATCATTAACCTCTCATCTCCTATGTGCTTAGCACCTCTCAAAACCACATGCATCTGGGGTAGGGTTATCTATAGGTGGTGAGAAGTGAGTGGCTTTAGTGGCAGGTGAAGTCTGGATGACTCTTGCCCAATTCTCTCTATGAGGGAATGCTAACAGGACCAATCCAATGAGAGTTTCATGTTGGTAATCACACTGTTCTTATTAAGATCTTACTAACATGGTGATGTTCTTGGGATGTCTGGGGGCCAGTGTTCAGAGCAGTGGCCCCTTCTGTTTGATTGGATAACGTTGCACTAAGATATACAGAACATTATTATTATTGTTGTTGTTGTTATTATTGTTATTTTGGTGACTAAGATGGATGCTTTGAGATAATGCATTATCCTGGTTTGCTTGGCATAGATAGCTGCTTTCTTTGTTTTGTAATTGTCTTAAAGTCGATGTAACATAAAAATATCATTTTAACTTCTCTGATGGTACCCACCCTTCAGCAATGTTGTGCATGTTCACCATGTCCTGTAACTACTGCTACTGGAACCTTCTCAACTTCCCAAATTGGAACTCGGTGCCCATGAAACAACTTCCAGTCTCCTCTGACCTCCTGTGCCCATCACTCTACTTTCTGTCTTAGTGCTTTTGACAACTCCAGGTATCTTCTATCAGTAAAATCACATTCTTGCCTGGCTTGTTTCACTTAGCACAATGCCCTCAATTTGCATTTATATTGGAGCATGTGTCTGAATCACGCCTTCTTATAAATATTTATTTATATGTGTGTGTGCGGGGAAGTTCTGCTGGTCTGAGATATGTCTCCTCATTTGAGCTGAGCTCACGTGTGTGAAGCAGGAATCAACCAGGCTCCACTCTACACTGTCTGGAATAGGGTGGTTCAGTTCTGTCTCATTTCCATGGCAGCATTGAAGAGGGAGAGGAAAGTAGGGAGGGGGAAGCCTCTTGAGTCCTAAACTTGCTGCTTCTGTCACATCCTACCAATCACAGGAAGTCAAAAGGGCATCTCTAATCTGATCCAGGAGAAGTAGGAGGAGCCCACTCTTAGTGGGAGGAGCCACAAGTCTTGTGATAGGGAGGAGTTAAAATTGGAGCCATTTCAGCAATCAGCCTTGCCCAGCAGTGCTTAGCACAGCTTTTTACTGGGAAACCAAGCTGCCTGACTTCAAAGCATCCCACCCTCATTTCCATAATCTCAGAGAAACACCAACTCAGTCCTCCAGAGTCCTAGCAGCCTGGCCTCCAGATGTACAGGCGGGAGCGGATCCTGTCATGTGCCTGTCCCCTCCTTCACCCACACCCCCAGCACCCACTTCTGTCTCTCAATATGCATGCTGTTGGAAAAAGATTAAAATTAACCTCAAGGATGGCCCTGAAAGGGAAAAGGAAGCATCAAAGGCGAGCACCGACCACAGGAGCACAGAGAAACAGCAGGAGGAGGATGGGTGGCCCGGCCAATCTCTGGCGTCTGCAGGGCCCTGTAAGAGTACAAATGTCTATGGAGGCTAATGCTCTGAGTCAAGCTGAAGCAACATGAAGTAAATTGTGTTCTGACCTCCGGCCTGACCAACAGAAGCCTGCTTGAGCTGATTGCTCTTGACCTCTTTGGAGTTCCAGGCTATGAGCTAGACCCTCAATTTGCTTCTGCCTCTTTCCCCTCCTGACTTTCACACACAGGACAGTGTGCTGTGAGCACATGCCTGTTCTGGCCACGCTCCACACACAGCTGTCTACTTCCCAGGTATCTCAGATAGATAAACGGGCCGCAGTGGCTGACAAATGGGCTGTGGTAATCTGAGCAAAGAGCAAGAGACATACATAGAAGGTATGGGTGGGGCAGGTGGCAGTGGCGTAGGCTTTGTGCAGACGCCTCATGCTGCACAATGAAGCATGATTGGAAGAGGGCTAGTCATGGAGGTTTGGGTCCTTACTGCTTGACTTTGGGTGGATTCATGAAGGCAAGTTGCCTTGACTGATAGAGTGGGAGAAGTTAGCCTTAAAGCTGCTTTTCCTCCTGCTGCCCATTTCCCCAAAGTCCTGCTCAAGACACTAAGTTAGCAGCAGTAAAGGGTTAGAGAGGAAGAGCAAGCAGAAGCCAGGGATGATCTCTGATTAGGGGGTCTCTAGAAACACCAAGGGTCTTGATCTTCTCAGAACCACTCATGCCTTAGAATATTCTAAACTAGCCCCACCATGGTATAAGGAAAATCCCTACCGAAAAACAAACAAACAAACAAAAAAACCCAAAAGTACCATTGCTGAGTTGGCTTTCCATCATTATAACAAATACCTGAGACAGCAAAAGGGAAAGGTTGAGCTGGATTACAGTGTTGGAGGCTTCAGTCCATGCTGCTTGGCCATTTTGCTTGGCATCTGTGGTGGTCATGGTGGTCATCATGGTCCCACGTTTCACTCACTTTCAAGGATACACATACCATGATTTGAAGACCCCCCCCACCCAACCCATTTCTTAAATATCCCACTACTTTCCAATAGTGCCACGCTGGGGAACAAGTCTTTGATATACAGGCCTCTTCGGGACAGCTATCCAATCACAGCAGCCACTTTTAGCCTTGTGCCTCCTGTTTGCAGCAGGGCTGTCTCACAAGCGTCTGTAGTAACATAGTTCAGAATAACGAGGAACTGAAAATAATCTGTCTACACATAGGTGAATAGTAAGCAAATTACAGGCCATAGATACCTTGGTTTGTGCATGAACTGTGTTCTATAGACTCCCGTGGCTTCACCATCATCACCCATCTGGTGATGCCATTTTGGAAGTGTGTATATGGAACCTTTAGGAGGTGTATAGTTGCTGGAGGAAATGAGTCACGAGAAGTAGGTCTTAATGTTTTATAGCCTGCATCTACTTCCCATCTACTCTCTGCTTCCTGACTCTGGACAGAATGTAATCAGCCACTTCACATTCCTGCAGTTAAGCCTTCTCTGCCATGATGGACTGTGTGTCCTCAAACTGTGAGCTCAAAGAAACCCTTCCTCCCCTAAGCTGTTTCTTGACAGGTGTTTGACTCCAACAAGAAAAGTCACTAACTCAACAGACTTGGCAGGCAATGGGGAGCCACACAACAGTTAAAAGAATTGCTGATGTCTGCAACATCACAAGTAAATCTGTTATACTTAGTGGACAAAACCAGTCCCCTCTCCCCCAGAAGAAAAGAGTATATACTGTCCGGATTCATTTATAAAAAAGTTTAGAAATTCAAATCAACCTGCAGTGGCATGAAGCCAACCAGTGGGTGCCGAGGACAAAGTGAGCATGGTGGTAGGGAAAGGGAGAGACTCCTGAGGGGCAGCAAGCAGACTCATTAACTTTATCATGGTGGTAATGTCAGTTATGTGCTTATATAAAAGATGATCAAATAGTGCACTTCAAATAAAAACAATTTACTGCTTGCCAATCTCACACCTCAGGAGGCTGTTACAAAACAAAGCAAAACAAAACCAACTATGAGTCCCATTTAACCTCCCTTCAGCATAGATATTGACCTTTTCGGTGGGAAGAAGCAAGACGGCCCACCAGATGCTGCAGACAATTTGGGCTTCAGTTGGTAATGTTTGTTTCTTGTTGGGATGAAGGACTTCCTCTGCGTGCCTTAGGCACCACTAGATGCCCCAAGTCTCCACGACCTTCACATCATCTTCACCTTTGCCTCCTGTAGAGTTTTCTCTGAGATGTGATGAATGTCTGTCCTCATGCAGAGGGGTGGTGTTGCATCTAAAATCCAATGGATGCTTGCAGAGAAGGTGTTCCCCACTAGGGCATTCAGCCACCATGACACTGGACACATCGTCCTTGACATCTAATACTGAATATTCTGGAGAGCCGGGAAACTTCAGGAGCCTCACCTCTGGGCACATCTATCCTAAAGCCCTTGAGATTTTTCTCCTCTAAGTCAAGTCCTGTCTTCCTGCAGGTGCCATGAGGGTTAACTAGACAAGGTCCAAAAGAGGGAAGAAGGATCTTAAGAGCCAATTAGCACATAATTTCCAAAGAGAGCCCATCCAGGGGAACCACGGACAGAGACAGTGGCGGCGTGAAGAGAAAATCTCTCTGGGGCTTATTGTGCTCCTGTCTGTCACGGCTATAGCTGGAGGAAGCCTGATTTTTGTTTTTCAGTAGCTGCTCCTAAAAGCCTCAACTGTGCTTTTTCTTCATAGGGAAAAAGACCTCCCATGCTGTGGGCTGAATTATAGCCCCCCTCTCAGTTCATGTGCTGACATCTCAAGCTCCATTACCCCAGAATGTGGCCTTATTTGGAAATAAGGTCATTGCAGATGTAGTGAATTAAGTTACAGTGAGGATAGAGGAGTAACAAGGGTCCTTAACCCAGTATGTCCTTACAAAAAGGGGGATGGATGTAGACAAGGAATAGGTACAAAGAGGAGATGATGGGAAGATCTGCAAGGGAAACACAGCTGCCTTCAGACCATAGGGGAAGCATGGAGGAGACCCTGCTTTACAGTCCTCAGAAGGATCCGAGGCTGCAGACTCTGATTTTTTTTATATCTAGGTTTTACAGCTGTGAGATAGCATCTGTTGCCTAAGCTACCAGCTCTCCTTCCTTTGTTACAGAAACCCTAAAAAGGAACAGGGTGCCGTTTGTAGAGATACTGAGTCCTGATCCCATGAAGGGTCTTGTCAGGCTGTTGCTAAGCACCCTCCCTGTCCCCTGCCTGACCTCTTCCACTTCAAGTGGTGTGAGCATTGCAGTGTGGTGTGTAAGCCAAATGCCCGAGTCTGCAGCAGTCCTTCAGCCAACCTGAGGAAGGCCATCTTGGGGAACACAGAATATCGACACTCTCGAGTTACTAGGTCCTTTATGCAATTGGGAAGCCTTCCCCAGCTCAAGCATTTCCCGTGTGTTTGCTGTTGAGATGGCTCATCAGGTAAAGATGCTGCAGCTGTGCCTGAAAGCCTGCGTTTGCTCCCCTGGACTCACATGGTAGGAGAGAAACCAGCTCCCACAAGCTTTCCTTTGACTTCCATACTCAAGCCTTGGCAAGCACATGTACACACACACACACACACACGTGTGTGTGTGTGTGTGTGTCTGTGTGCATCCAAACATATATAAGTCAGCTTCAAGTGTTTCTCATGAGTCATCCATGGCTTTTGAGACAGGATCTTTCACTGGTACCTAAGACACACTGATGGGGCTTGGCCAGCTGGCTAGTGAGCCATAGGGTCCTCCTGTCTCCATCTGCCCAGTGCTGGGGCCACAGATACATGCCACTACACCTGACTGTTTTTGTGAGGGCTGGAGATCAAACTCAGAGATTCATGCTTGTATAGCAAGCACTTTTAAAAACTGAACCATATCCTGTTAATGATATTTTCATGAATGATTGGTATGAAGTAGAAAGGAATAAATAAGATAAATGTCATTAGGTAAGTGTGTTGGAAACTGGGATCATGAAGGGTGGAAAGCTAATGAGCTAAGGAAAGTGGAGCTTTGTTACTGCTGGAAATAAGGTTTAAATGAAGTAGATTTCTCCAGTGTGTGACATAAATAGCCAACTATCCTGTCAACTTTAGGATAATCACTTTCTCCTTCTTCCTTTCAATTACTTCTGATTTTGGGGGGTCTATATGGGTTCAGGTCAACTCATTTTCTCCCAACCCTAAATGGAACAAACTTGCTCTAGACAAAGCCAATCAGTGTGACTCACATTCCCCACCCCCTCCAGCATGTGTGATGTGGCCATTCAAGGGTGCTATGGGCACTTTCTCCTGGAATGTTCAGACAGCAGTGTCTCCTCTTGCTTTGAGTTATGCGGGTGTCAAAATGAGGCTTGGAACAGGCCCCTTCCTTTTCTGCAATGAATAAAGATAACCTTACACAAATCTAAAAGACAAAGGAGAGTAGAGGCAAGGAAAAGGACAGAGAATAGCAGGCTTTAATATCTTGTCTGTATTGAGCCATGTATGCAAGCGTTTATTTTTATTATTTAAACCAGTTTGAGTTGGCTTATTGTGTCTATCTGAAAAATCTACTGAATGATGCAGAATTCAGGAAGATAATCCCTTACTTATGCAAAATCCCTGCAGTGAGGTATGGTTCTGATTCACAATCTTTCTGATTTGAGAAACTTAATTCAGTTCCCAACTGTACATTATGTAACATCCCAGGTAGAGAGAGCAGGGCATCAGTCTGCAATCAACTTGGTAATATTTCTACAGTGCAATATATAAATATTCATACTTGGAGGATAAACAAAGACTATAAATAGGTCAAGTTTTGCCACCGAGGGAACTTGGCTTCAACCTTGGGGAAAAGCTAGTTCTCTTGTTAGAGATGCAGGGTTCTACATTGCAGTTAAATGATCATGGCTCATTCAGCATTTCTTCCTGCCCTTCTAGTTTCTTCTAGTTCAGCGGGATGATGCTGTTTAAATAAGGGAAACATTCTAGTGTGTGATCATGTCTGGCTAGGGCTTGATTTTGGTACAGTCACTCTTGAGATGGATTTAACACTCCCGTGAGGTATTCATTCATAAAAATCATTCCTGGCCAATACGAACATGTTGAACATCTAGGCCATGCATGGCAGGATCAGAAGCTGCTCAGAAATCTGAAGTAAGGGGGTTTGAAAGTTCAAGAGCTACCTGGTTAACAAAGTGAGTTCAAGGCCCGCCTGGGCAATTTAACAAGACCCTATCTGAAAATAAAAACGAAAGGGTTGTGGATGGAGTTCAGTGGTGAAGTGTTTGCCTACAGTACATGATGCCAAGGTTCAACACCAGTGCTGTAAAGACAGAAATACATAAACAAACTAACAACAGATTGCAAGTCCTCAGTTGGATGGATAATATAGAGATCCTATCAGCCCTGGGTCTTTCTCCCCTTGTCAGAATCTCATTCATAAAAACAAGCCAGAGTGGAGCTGGGCCTGGGACAAGAGACAATGGGAGGGGCCCTGGCTAAAACCATGGAGAAGGAGGCTCCAGGGAGAGCAAGTTGAAGGATTGGCAAGTCATGGCAGTCCTTGAATCTCAGGCTAAGGTATTACATTTTTCAGGGGATACGAACAAAATGTGGAATTTGGAGTGAGACAGGTCTCAAACTGATTTGGGTTCTGCCACTTGCAGGATGACATTGGGAATCTGTTTTCTCCATCTGAAATTATCTCTCTTCTGAGGCTAAGGGGAGGATGGCTATGCAAGACTCTCAGGCTGGGGCCTATCAGTATCCGTGCAATTAGACTTATGACTGTTGCCTGCTTTTTCTCCTACAGCCCGCTCTGACCTGCCAGCCGTCCTGCCCTTAAGTGTGAACCCAGTTACACTCTTTGAAAAGGTTGCCATGATTATTATTAGTAAAGTCAACGGAGTAGGGGCAGTGTGGGCGAGAGCCTGCTCACAGCTCAGTGAACCAGGAAACAGAGTCCACACAGAAATGTCTCTATAACCCTTAGGGTCTCTGCTCCCACAAGACACAGTGCTCCCAGCTAAGCCCACCTGCTGAAGGTTCTACGGCTGCCCCAAATAGTATCATTAGTTGGAGAACAAGTGTTCAAACACACGAGCCCATGGGGAACATTCCACATTTGAACCATGATCATAATAAAGGGGTAACTGAAAGGGTTTCCCCAAGTTCTTCCAGCTGTTGAAGCAAATTATGAATTTGAGAACAAGATTGCAGGAATCGTACCCTGACTCTAATTCCGTGGCCAGCAAGTCAGATGTATGTGAGGTCTGAGCCTCCATGGCTAGTGTGTAGAGTTGGGGCAGTGTTGTAAAATGAAACCTATCTGTTGGGTGCACCCAGACTCTAGGTCATTAATGTCAGAAAGAAATTAAAACGAAAGACACCTTGTTAGTGTCTGGAGCGTAAAGAATTATCAGATGTGAAAATCCACGCCCGCCCCCACCCCCTACACACACTTTTAATATCAGGGGTGATGGGATCAAAACCATTCACGGCTTCAGACCAACAGTGAGCCCGGGTCCTGGCTCAGTCCCACTGCATTTTTGTCCTTGACCTTCAGGACCATCCTAGAGTCACTGCTGTTGGTTTGAGTAGAATGCATTGCGCGAGGACCATTAGCAGAATTGTCAGCTGTGGCTTTCTAAGGACCGGGGGCACCAAGGCTATGTGCCCCTCTCAGATCTTCACCGCAGAGAACCAAGCAGCAGTACCTCTAGTGGCACCCACCATTATCGATTGTCTCAGAGTTAGGCCTCCAGAGAGCGTATGAGCCACCAGCAAGGTGGGGGCAGGAGCTCAGCTTCATTCCTGAAGGATGCACTATTTGAAGAGCGCCTTGGCTTCTCGGGTCCCTCTCACCCTCAATGAACCCTTCTTAGAACAGTGCAGACGTCCAGACTCTTCCTGCCCAAGCTTCACCACCCCTCTGCAAGCAGCACCCCTCCAGGAGCCTGCCACTCATTCCTCTCTGTGAACAGCACCCCAGCAACCGCCTGCTGGTTCTCCCGCCTCTCTGTGTTCTGCTGATATTCCCCAAATGTGGATCTCTCGTGGGTCCTTTTAAAGAACCAGATGAAAAGCCTGCATGACCTCCAGCCTTCCTCTTTGATCTCAAGAGCACATTTGGATAGATAAGGTTTTTCTCTCTTGGGCCAAAGTTGCTACTTGGTTTGTACTCTTCTCTTTGTGTGCTCCTGGCTGGTTTTGTTTAGATACTCTCCTGGATCAGAGAGAAAAACGCAGAGTTGGCAGCCTACAGCAGCTCCCATATAAATCAGGATCTCAACCCCATTCATTGTTTCACACAGGAAAATGAATCGTCTGCTCCTGCAAAGACACATGGCCATGCAGAGATAATGGTGAATTACAGGTATTCAGAGGCTTTGGGTAAGGGAGACTGCGTGCTTCATGATACCTAAGACAATATGAGAATGTGAGGTGTGTATGTGTGTGCATATGTGTGTGTGTCTATGTGTGTGTATGTGTGTGTTTGTGTGTGTGTGTGGCATTTTACCACATGTGACATGACAGACTCCTACTCTTCGCCCCTAAGATAACAAAGGGAAAGAGACAATATGAGTCTTTGACTAGGTGACTTCACCCTACTTCTAAATCAACACTTGATGAGACAATTGTGGAGGGAATGAGGTGGGACTGCCATTGTAGACAGAGTCAGAGTGTGCTTAGGACTCACCAGAGTCACACTGGGTATCCAGGGAGCCCCAGGAATCTGTCTCCACCTGCCCAGTACTGGGATTACAAGTGTGTGCCACTGTGCCTGCCTCTTTTTCTATTTGATTTTATTATTATTATTATTATTATTATTATTATTATTATTATTTAATATGGGTTCCAGAGATTGAACTCTGGTCCCCATGCTTTAAAATGTGCACTTTACTGACTGGTCCATCTCCCCAGCCCAAGAGTCAGTCAGTATTGAATGCACATCCCTGAAACATGCGCAGAAAGAGGACATGGACATCTTTATGTCTTCCTGAGACAAGCAGGCCACCCTCAGAGCTGTCTGGAGAGCATAACAGTGGGGGTGGAGGTGCAGAGAGCTAGAAGGTGCATTGAGGCCATAGATTAGCAATCTTCTGTCCTTTCCTGTCTAACCCCTTATAGACAAGGTGGCCATGGCTGGAACCCTATGTCCTACCCTGACAGGCTCACTCACAGACCTGCAACCTTCCAGGCTGGCTTCTTCTGGCTCCTCCAACCATGCATTTTGGTTGTTCAGCAGGCTCTGTTCCTGCCCTTACCCCTGGCTTTCTATCACTACACTTTTGTATTGTGAAGAGTCTGTTCATTTAGCCAGTGACTGGCCGTATAGGCATGATCTGCTCGGGGTATGTGACCGGATAATAACTGAGGACAAGGATTGTACCGTCTTGGTTGTGGAAGGCTTCCTGACCTGGTGGACGAAGAGGCAGCAGCGCCACTTCATTCTGTATTCGCATGTTATCTCCATTTCGTCCCTTAATAAAGAAACGTCCATGGAATCTCATATTACTTCTGCCTCTGTTACCTTACCTGCTTCCCTCAAGTCTCATGTGCTCCCCTCTGAGCCTAGAAACAGCTTTTTGAATCCTGTGGTTCTTCCTTGTCCTGGTTAATTTTGTGGACAACTTGACAGACATAGGAAAAGAGAACCTCAGTCGAGGAATCGCCACGGGTTGACCTGTGGACATGTCTGACATTTTCTTGACAGATAATTAACGCAGGTGGGCCCAGCCCCCTGTGGGTGGTACCATCCCTAGCCAGATGAGCCTGGGCTGTATGAGCTAATGGAACATAAGAAGAAAGAAAGCCAATAAACAGCAACTCCTCCATGTTTCAGTTCCTGCCTCCTAGCTCCTGCCCAAGCTCCTGCCTCTGTTTCCCTCCGTGATGGATTGTAATCTAAAAGACAGGATAAAACCTTTCTCCTCGAGCTGCTTTGGTTGTGGTTTTATCACAGCAACAGAAGAAGCACCCTAGGACATCCTCTGAGGTCCCTGTCATTTGACACAGGTGACCTCCACTCTCTGCTTCTCCTCCTCCCAAGCTCCCTCAGCCCTACAATCTCCAGTCATTCAGATTTTCTTCTTTCTCCCTTCATTTGGCCCCCAGGAGACGCTTCTGACCTCTCTTAGGTGTCCCTCTGTAGGTGAGAATGTTCTGCCCGCTGCTTGTCTGTCAAAGACTTGAGTGTAATGAAACTGTAAACAACATGTATATTCTGTATTGTATGTCCTGGGTCCCGCTGCATCCTGCACTCACGACATGACTAACACTCATGCATCATCATTTAATAGGTTTTGTTATTACCCCACTCCATGGGTCAGCAAACTGAGGCATATGAAGATTATATACATACTTTAGCCTATTTACTCAAAACTTTTCTATGTAAAGGGAGGCAGTGCTTTTGCTTCCCAGTCACCCAGTCCCAGATAATCACAAGGGATGCTTAATATTAATCACAAACTGCTTGGCCTTTAGTTAAGACTTTTTATTCATTAGCTCTTACATTTTAATTAACCCATTTCTATTCATCTATGTATTGCCAGGTGGCCATGGCCGGCATCTTGTTTCTTCCGTGGCTGGCTCGCGTCGCTCCCGACTCTGCCCTTCTTTCTCCCTGTCTTCAGTTTGGTTTTCCAGCCTAGGTGTATTCTGTCTCATCTAGGCCAAAGCAACTTTTATTATCAGTCCACGAGAGCAACATATATTCACAGCATACAGGAGGTATTGGGAAGTCTAGAACACATTTCCTCTTGATGCCGGTGCTTCTAAGGGACCGTGTCCAGTCACCACATAAGCGCATCCTTCATTCCGCCCCTGTCCCCACCACTACCTTATTTATATACACTCTTCCTTCCTTCTTTCCTGCCTGCCTTCTCCTTCCTTCCCAGCCACCTTGCTCCCTATAGGACAACTCCCATTTTTCCAGCCTCCAGGAAAGGAGTTTAATTTCTCCCCATCAAGTCTTGTCATCCAAATATACTTCCTCCAAATCTCCTTCCTCCTGATGCTCTTGCTCCATGGGTTGGGGTAAAAAGAACTAATTTTAAGAGACTGGTAGGGAGCCCTTTGGAGGGAGCAAGCAGCTGTCCAAGGTGCCTTTAGCATGCATGGAGAAGGCAGAGGAGAAAGAAGTCTTGAAGATGAGACAGATCTGGTAAGAGGGGCCTCTAGTTTCTTCTTCCCTCATTCCTCTGGGAAGAAACAACCTAATATTTCACTGGGCCAAAAACCTTGCCAGACGTTAAACACCACATGTCTTCATAACTACAAGTCCTTTTGCCCTGTGCTGACGGGCAGTTCAAGGCGTGGCTTGGGTATGAAATGTCCCCCAGTGGCTCTTGGGTTGACTGCTCAGTCCCCAACTTGTGACGCTATTTGGGGAGGTGGTGGAAGCTCTTGGAGGAGGCAGATCACTGGAGGTCCTCATTTGAAGGCTGCATATGGTACCTGTGCCTCTTCTCTTTGCTCTCTGTCCACTATGACATGACCAGCTTCATCCTCAGGCCAGTCCCAGGCTCAGGGCAGCCTTATTGCCTCATCATTTTTACAGAAGAGAGAAACTGCATCTTCTTGGACTCCAAGCAGCTGTTGAACTGGGTGTCACAGTGTGTGAGGTGGCAGATGAGGGGGAATAATCTTTTTTAAGGAAAAAAGTCTAGATACTGTCCGCCAATAGCAGGACAATATTCTCCCATCCTGCCAGGTCAGTGAAGATCCCTACATACAACAATATTTGACATGTAGTTTGAAAGGACTTTCCCACCAAGAGGTGTGATAGCTAGTTTTATATTGAATTGATATAAAGTGAAGTCATTTGTGTAGAGGGAACACCAATTGAGAAGATACCTCTATAAGATCAGGCTGGAGGCAAGCTGGTAGACCATTTTCTTAATTAGTTATTGATGGCGGAGGGCCCAGTCCATTGTGGTCCTGGGTTCTATAAGAAAGCAGGCTGAACAAGCCAGGGAGAACAAGCC
>LOEQ01000354.1:245182-263038 GCA_001685075.1 Bramus lutescens | reverse complement strand
CCACGCTGGCGGGGCCCCCCCGTTGGCAAACATTTCTGGTGCACCCAGGGGACCCGGGTCTCGGACTCGGCGCCAGGAGTCCGGGCCCAGGGGCTCCGAGTTGGCCCAGGCCAGCCCAGCGGTGCTGCAAACTCCAGCTCTCCACTGGCCGAGGGTCCCTAAGCTCCCCACAGGGCCATTGGGAGAAGAGGTGGAAGACGGCCATGCTCTCTTCCCAGTGGGCACAGAGTCTACACGAAGGTCGGAGGACCTCCAGGGGCCCACTGAGAACACCCACCCCACTCTCAGATCCTGGGATACACGTGGCCTGTGACGCTCCAGCCACTTCATAATGCCCATCCTTGCGCCATCAGGTCTTTGAAGGTCTCAGTTGCATGGAGTGCTTTGATAAGAGGACAGAGTGGGCCAATAGATGCCTCGGAGGAGCTGGTTGGAAGTTTAGAAAATCAAGGGTGGAAATCTAATGTGATGCCACCAGTGTTTCAGCTCCCTGAATTGGTGGCCAAGGGTGCCACACTGAAAACAGAATACAGTGGGAGGGCCAAAGTGTAGTGACATTTTATTTGTGTTTTAATAATTAAAGCCTGAAGACCAAAGTAAAACTAAGCCACTAGAGGCCAGGGATGGGTGGCATACACCCTTCAATCCCAGGGCTCAGGAGGACAGACAGATCTCTGTGAGTTCAAGGCTACCCTGGGCTACACAAGATCTATCTATCCAGAAACAGATCCAGGTGGTGGTGGCTCACACTTTAATCCCAGTGTTTGGGAGTCACACACCTTTAATCCCAGCACTAGGGAGATGGAGGCAGGAGCCATATGGCCTGGGTGGAGAGAGGAATACAAAGGGGAAGAGACAGGAACTCAGTGGAATGTGGAATCTGAGGATTTATGCAGACAGGATCTCGCCCTTTTGGTCTGAAGATTTGATAGGGGTAGAAGGTTTCTTAAGTGTTTGGCTGCTTTGCTTTTCTGGTCTTCATCTTGAACCCTAATGTCTGTCTCTGGGTTTGTCTTATTAGTGCTGCACCAAGTGGACCTAGGATGGTGCTGGCCCTTGGGGTCACGCCTCTTCATTCTTACACTTCCTTTACTGTGCGTGCCTATATGTTTTAGTGTGTGCATGAACAAGTATGAGCCATGGCAGGTGTGCGGGCAGCAGAAGACAACTTGCAAGAGTCTGTTCTTTATAGCATGTGAGTTCCAGGAATCAAATGCAGGCTTGGAGAAAGCTCCCTTTACCGGCCAAGCATCGCATTTACCTCACTATTCCCAATCGGTACACCAAGGTGATGTAGGAGGGTCATCTATCTATCTGTGGAAAAGAAACAGCCGAGGAAGAACACTGGTCAGGTCTGGACCTTAACAAGCTCAAGGGATGCTTCTGTGTTAACCTTTGTAAACTTTAAAATGAGGCTCGTCTGATTTTCATCTAACGTGACAGTTACAGCTTTTATCAAAACATGAATTTTGTCCGCACTGTTCTGAAATGGCCCCCAAAGATTTCATTTATCTGCCATTTGTCTTCTTTTTTCTCCACCTTTGTGGGACCCCCCCCGTGCCCCTTGCTAAGAGGCAAATGAGTTTGAGTCTTCCACTTTCAACCCAAGTGATGCTGGATGAGTTACTTCCATGACCCTCGTTCTGACGCTGAGCCATTGTGAAGGCAAAGTGAAAGAAAATGTGTGGAGAGCCTGGGACCATAATGTGTTCAATAATGATGCCCTACTAAGCTCCAATTAAAAGTTTTAACACTTAATGTGTTAGTTTGCAAAAATGTCTGCAGATCTCTAGCTGAAGAAAAGAGTCACTGGATTAATGTAATTTTAACGAAGTTTGGTAAAGTGTAGAAAGTGGTGACTCTCAGGTTCTGGTCACACCAAATTCTGGGATTTGGTCATTTTCCTCATCTGGGGTTGCTATGGTCTGTATGTATGCACCCCAAACTGCATGCTTTGAAATCTAATCACCACAATGGTGGCGTTAAAAGGTAGGGGCCATTGACAGATGGTTTAGTCATAGGGGTGGATCCCTCATAAGTGGGATTGGTGCCTTTGTTCCAGAACTTCACTCCAACTTAATGAGAATTGGTTCCAAGACAGCCAGGCCAGCACTGAGTGTCATTTGTTAGGGACTCACTGGAAGGTGTGTGGTCCTAGGCAGCAATATGAGTAGTGAATTACCCTTGATTTGGGACAGGAGACTTAGATAGTGGCCAGGACCAAAGTGACTTCACTCAAGTCACAATGTACCTGCTTTATCTTAAGGCGATATCAAGTGTGCCAGGAAAGTTCCTCGTGCTCATGGTACCAAGATCTGGCTTGTAAAGCTCTTTCTATTGGCTTATTTATGAAGACTTATCCCACCTGAGGCTCTCAGGCCACATGCTATAAATATGACCCAAAATAAAATTGCTAACTTACTTAAAATTTGATGAGTGTGTGTGTGTGTGTAGTGTGTACTCCATTACCCAATTCTCAAGGATGGGCTTTGTAGATGACAACATTGTGCCACAGTGTCAAACGGTTTTGCATGCTTCAAAGCTTGAAGATGATGTAAGGCAGCCAGCCAAGGTTCCCCAGAAGCAATCATGGCGGCTATCGCTCATAATGACTGTGGTAACTTTCACACTGAGTCCATATAGCCCTTATAAAAGGAGAGCTGAGGAGATGGCTCAGTGAGTGAGGATGTTTGCTGCCAAGCCCTATATTCTGAGCTTGATCCCTGGTGGCCCACGTGGTAGAAGAACCATGTCACTCCCACAAGTAGTACTCTGACCTCCATATGCGCACTGTGGCACACCAAAGTGCACAAACAAATAAGTACACACAAATAAGTGTATTAACAAATACAAAGTGGAGTACTAAAATCATCTCAGGTCATTGTGTATGTGTGTGTTCATGAGACCGAGTGTGCCACAGTGCGTACGTGGAGGTCAGAGCACACTCACCCATTGAGAAGCAAAGGCCAGCAAGATGCCTTGCCTTTTCCTCAGACTATCTGGGTCATCGGTAGGAGAGTTCAACCACATCCTCTCTGAGGGAAGGTCTCTCTTTCATAGTTAATCCTTAACGACTAGCAAATGCTACATAGAACCAGGAGCCATGTCTGGCACAAACTGGTGAAACACAAAATAAGCTTTTTGAAGGGGCCTGGTTGTCATGGACCAGCCTTGACAGAAATACCACTTTTCAGAGTAGGAGCATGGGGATTTAGAAATATTAGTAAAGAATACGAAGATGTGAAAATAATAAAATGGAAAAACATAGAGTAGTATTGGGAGGGAATTCCAGTGAATACTGAGCTTGCCTGCATTTAATTTCCAATTGCTTAAAATACCCCTGACCCCCAAAGATAGAAGTAAGAAAAAAACTGCATTAACATGATACATAGAAATGAACAGGCCAGTTGAAGGTCACGAGCCACAACCACAGTTAGGCATTCTGTTGCTCGAACAAAACAAGTTGTGTTCACACCCTAGACCAAAACATTCTGTAGGTGAACCACTCCCTGTGTGGAATCCAATGTTATCTCATTAAAGGAACTGGAACCTTAGTTGGATCCTTAGACTTTTGTTTGAGGTAGAAACATATCTACTTCTCTATTCCTGAAATACAAGGCTATTAGCCTCACCTGTTGACAATAAGCTTGAGAGCAGAACTCTCTGATCTAAATCTAGGTGGGACCTTTGTTTGAGGTAGAAACACAATAACCTTGAAGGACTAGAGGTAAGTTCCAACTCTCTGACCTTTGGTCAACATGGAAATGGGCTCACATTTTTGGGCCTCCACACCTGGTGAGATGGCTCTGGATCTTAGCATACCCCACACCTGTGTTTCTGCATCTTCATGTGACTCCTCAGAGGGACCTAGCTTTACACATCACGGCAGTGCTCCCAGGAGCACACGAAAGAGATGTTTTGTGAATGCCAAGCTGCCAAGCATGCCCTCGATGCTGAGAATCAGTCTCCTTTTTATTTGGCAATGAAATCCTCAATGGATTGGACTCTGTGTCTCAGAATGTGGCCTTCTGCCAGAGGAAGAAGACCCAGGCCTTCTTTCTTAATTTGTTGGAGGGTTGAAAAATAAGCTCTCACCCCACAAGTGAATCCATGGGATAGAAGTGCGCTCTGTGTGCTTATGGTTCCTGTGGAAACGCCCCTCCCACCACTTCTCTCTCTCATTGTCTCTCTCCCCTCTCCTTTCTCTCCCCTATTTGCCTCTTCTCTTCTCCTTTCTCTCTCTCTCTCTCTCTCTCTCTCTCTGCATAGCTCTTAATGCTTGAAGGGGAAAAATTAGATAATCATGTGTAGTATGGGCACTTGAACACAAATTGTTCAAACCAGGTTGTTCAAATGCACATGTGCTTAAGTATAAAATATATACTGGGGGCTGGAGAGATGACTCAGCAGTTAAGGGCCCTTGCTGTTCTTGCAGAGGACCTGTGCTTTGTTCCTATTAGCCGTGGTGGGCAACTCACAACTACCCCCAACTCCAGAGGATCCGACATCCTTCTGGACTCCACTGGCACACACTTGGTATACACAATAAACAGAAATAAATCTTGTAAAAGGAAATACAAACAAATACAAAATACATACATTAGATTATGAAAATGTAACACAAAGACTAGCACAGTCTACCAATGCTTTTTATTTTACACTAGTTACATTTAAAATTATGGTGCTTCAAGCCCATCATACTAAACGTAATATATTATCAAAATTAATTTCATGCTTCTTATACTTGTTCTGATATGAACTCGGAGATTTAAATTTACATATATGTAGATGTGATATACATTATGGTATGCTTATTTTGTGTGAAAGATTTTTAAAGTTTATTTTAACTGACACATAAAAATTACAAATTCATGGGATGCTGTGTAATATTTTGATATATTCATGCCTCATGGGATATTTAGATCAGAATAAACAAATACCTCTCCTCAAACATTCAGCATCCCTTTATTGTGGAACTTGTGAAATCCCTTGTCTCCCTTTCTGACATGTACAGTACACAATTATTATCTATAGTCACCTACTGTTCATAGCTCTGGAGAGCCTTGCTGTCATGTGACTGCTACTTAGCACCCACTGATCAACCTTTCCCCACCCTGATCCATTTCTATTGGACAGAGCTGCCCTAAGTACTGAAAATTTCCCAGAGCTCAGGCTGTACATACAAACTTTCAGTGCACAGGTGATTTTTGTTTTATATAAATTTATTGCTTTGAGATCTCCTTGTTTTCTTTATGGCATGTGTGTATGTCCACGTGCGCGCGCGCACACACACACACACACACACACACACACACGGCACATATGTGAAGGTAAGAGTACAAAATTGGGTATCATTCCTCAGGCTCCCTCCACCTTTCATCTGAGATAGGGTCTCTCCCTGGGCTGAAATTTGTCCAGCTAGGCTAGTCTAACTGGCCGTTGAGCCTTGATGAATCCACCTGCCTCCAGCTCTCCTTCCATTACTGGGATTACAGGTGCACACACTGCCAAGCCGGGCTTTTTATGGGTGCTCTGAGGATTTAAACTGAGGTCCTCACATCTCCAAGGGAAATACTTACCAACTGAGCCATCTCTCTAGGACCCCAAAGTCAACTTTTCTAAGAGGATAAAATTGAAGCCAGAGGACTTTGTTTTGTTTGTTATTAATCCCTGGATCGTAGAACAAATTATAATTTTCAAAATTCAGTTTCATGATATGCTTTTTATGTCACAGGATTTAGGGTCTTTTATGCCTCATTTCCACTGTTTTCCTTACTGCACAGGAAAACATGTGGTCCCAAGTAACAATACCCAGATTCACAGACCTGGGCAACTCTACATGTGCCTATAGTGCACAGTAGATTCACCAAAGACATCAGAAACACAGAACAATATACTAATACTAATAATACTAATACTACTACTAATAATAATAAACAACTCGTACAAATACTCAGGGAGATAAATGAAAAACAACTTAGAATGTATTTATGCTAATAGAGTGCTAAGCGTGAACATTCTAACCTGTAAACAACTTCTTCTTCCTTAAAAAAAAATAAAAAGAAGAGGAAGAAGAAATAAAATAGTAGGTTAAGAACCTGGAAATAGACAAGTTAAGTTACCATGGAAACAATCACGGTGCAAATACTCCATGTGGATGAGCGGTTATGTGTATAAAAATGATGGCTGACAGACTCCAAGCATGTGCTTGACCATGCCTGTGAATATTTTCTATGTAAACTTGACCATGGACAACGCCCAGCAGGGCCTGTTGTTTTCAGAGGCACTGACTGAGGATCCTGGAGTTCATGAAGCTGGTAGTAGGCAGAGCATCCAGAACTGGAGTTTGGGTTCTCACACCCAACTTAGCACTCCCACCCAGTCTTCCACTGTCAGATTGTTCAGGTTAGTGTGACTCACAGAGAAATGTGTGTGCGTGAGCCAGAGCAGGACTTTAAATACTGTAGTTTTGCTGCAGCCTAAGATTTTAATACTTTTCACACTTGTAACCTGAGCCCAATTAACTAGTCGGAGATGGTAATTAGCAAATTCTCCTAAAGTAAGGGAGAGCTCTAAAGTATGTTCAGAGTCAAATGTGAGCTAAAGTCCATGGGAGTGGGAGGCTGGGGGTCATCAGGTCACTCAGCAGTGACACAGAAACCAAACTATGTGTGTGCTTTAGGACAAAGTTTACTCTTAATGACTCACCCAATATGGTGACCCTTCTCAATATAAACATAGACAATATGTTTAATAAATGTTCTTTTTTAAAGATTCATTTATTAATTATATTTACAGTATTCTTTCTGCATGTATCCCTGCAGGCCAAAAGAGGGCACCATACCTCATCATAGATGGTTGTAAGCCACCATGTGTTTGCTGGGAATTGAATTCAGGACCTCTGGAAGAGCAGGCAGTGCTCATAACCTCTGAGCCATCTCTCCAGCCCAAATGTTCTTATTTCTAAAGAATGTTTTATTTGAAACTTTTATAAATTCTGAGCCTTTTATAGTTTTTTTGTCCTGTTTTGCCGAAGTTGAGCCTAGTGTTTTTAACTTCAAAGAGGGTTTGTTTTCTCAGAAAGGTACAAGTGAGGAAAGAAACTATCTTAGTTGGGATTTTATTGTTGAGAAGAGACACCAGGACCACAGCAATTCTTATAAAGTACAACATTCAATTTACAGTCCATTGTCATCAAGATGGGCAGCTTGGCAGTGTGCAGGCAGACTTGGTGCTGAAGCTGAGAGGCCTACATCTTGCAGGCAACAGGAAATGGACTGACTGTCACACTGAGGGAAGCTTGAGCAAAAGAGACCTCAAAGCCCACCCCCACAGTGATACACTTCCTCCAATAAGGCCACACCTCCTAGTAGTGCCACTCCCTTCGGGGGCCTTGTTCTTTCAAACCACCACAATAAGACTGTGGTGAAAGTATGGCATCTGGTGATTCTCTGTGATTGTGGACCGTGTGTGTATTACCGTGTACAGACCATTGCTAATCCTTGGCTGGCATCGTCAGTGGGGCAGGAAGCCCTCAGCCCACTGAAATTCCAGCCTCTGCCCCTGAGCAGAGCTTGTTATATTGTGGAATAGTCTTCAGAAGGCAGGGCACAGGTGCTCTTTTCCACTGAAAGCCACCTACATTGCAGGGCTGGAGAACTCCAACAATTGTGAGTGGCTCTCAGTGCACTCAGAAATCTCTTCTGTCCACAGGAGCTGTAGAAAGCCCCATTGTCCAGTTGCCACAGTCACACAGCTGGAGAAAGCCATCAACTGCCTTCTACTCTGTGTAGAGTGGTGCCCCCCTTCCTGTCCTCCTTGCCAAGTGAAGACCCCACTTCATGGTGCACTCTCATGGCTCCTTTGGAGAACTGGGGCGTCTCTCTGTGGTCTGTGGCCATGGTACACCCACACCTAGAGGTTCGATGACCATCTGATTAACCAAGTCCTGCTGCAACAAATTCCACGTGAGAATACCTCATTTCCCATTGTCTTTACCACCCAGTCACACATCTCCAGGTTCTACCACCTCCCCGTAGTGTCACGGGGTCGTGACCAAGGCTTTAGCACATGCTCCTTTGGGAGACAACTTATCCAAGCAATGGCTCACGTCTGGGCCTCCGCCTTCTTCCTTTAGGATCCAAGGTGGAAACTGTCCCATGGCATGCCAAAACCACTCCTCTGATTCTGCCTCTGACTCCTTCCTGAGCCACCGTCCTATTCTGTAGTCACCATGTTGATGGTTCTCTGCCTTGACTTCCTCTTCTCGCTGCCTGCTCGACTTCTGCACTCCAGAGCTCTTCCGTGCAGCAGAGCCTTCTGCTGTGAGGAGAATACTGTGTGTCTACACTGTCCCTTAGAGAAGCCACCAGTCACTGGTGGCTACAACATGTGAGGTGCAGCTAGCAGGACTGAGGACATGGATTTTTAACTTTTACATAATTACAGTCACATTTGGCACCTGTGGCTAATGGCCCCCATCTTAACAGTAGAAATTAAAAGTGTGAGCTCTGAGAACTATTACTCTAACTATGTCAACATGAATTAAAACTTTGCCATCTCCTGGCTGTAAAAACCCTAGGCAAGATTTAGACTCTTTAAGTGGCCAACTGTTTTCATCTAAAATTTCAACACTAATTCTAGTGGTGTTTATGAATGAGAGGATTCATGGAATTACATTTGGACTGTAGGTCAAATACTTACTGTGAGCATGTGGCTCTCGTCTTCCCAACCTCCACCTTCACTCTTATTTGGCCCATGCCTCTGACCTTTTTAAATTTCCAGTCAAGATGCTTTAATGGCCAACCACATTGGTTTAGTGAGTTTTGACTAGCATTTTTAAATATGAAACATATTAGGCTAGAATAAGAACTATGTACTTCCCGTGTGGTAGAGGTAAATGTTGATTCATTAAATGTTTTAATTCTTTATATGAGAGCACTGTGTACCATGTGATGAAGTAAAATACAAAATTCTCAACATAGGCTATATATATTTAAAAGTCATATGTAACTGGATGTTTCCCTCCTACCCACCAGTTCCTGAATAACCACTCTGAGGCTTATATTAATTTATAAAAATTAGGTCGATAGCTCAGGCTTATTACTAACAATCTCTTACTTTTAAATTAACCCGTTGCTATGACTTTGTATTTTACAAGAGGCTCATGGCTTGTTACCTCACATCTTGTTTCTCCAGTGGCTGCTGGCATCTCCCTCAGATCCACCTTCTTTCTCCCCGTATTCACTTTGGCTTTCCTGCTTAGCTATATCCTGCCCTGCCATAGGCCAAAGTAGCTTTATTCATTAACCAATAGAAGCAACATGTATATATTTGCAGCATACAGAAGGGCATCCCACATCAGTTATATTTCTTTCAAATTGTGACTGTAGAGTTTAGCTCAAGACTCACACAGGAGTTGAAATCTAATGGCTTCTTTTCACCCTGACCTAGATTTCTTGACAGGGCTTCCTGTTATCTTTTGAGTAAATTCAGACCCACTGCCCTATAAACACATACTCTCTAGGTGCAATGAACGCTCCATAATTTCCCAAGTAGACCTTGTAGTGATCCATGACTTATCCTCTGTGATTCTATAGAATTAAAATTCTCCCTTGAGAGTGAAGATTCATGGTACAAAGTTCACAGCAGGATTTGGGGGCAGTGTGATGTGCAATGGTAAGGAAGGCTCCTGCCTCTGTCCTTCCATCCCCGGCCCATGTGAAGAGGAGAAGGCAGAGTTAAGGTGTACTGCCATGGCCCTCCTGGGCACCTAGCTGTTTTGTTACCCTCTGATAATGGAGATGAAGGAAGACATGCAGCTTCCTTAGGACTTGACAGTGCCTTTGTGAAGACATCTGCTCATTCAGTCAGATCCTATAAGCATGTATTAACACCGTCTTAGGCCCGGTGGTGAACACCAAGACTAAGAGGTCATCCTGCTCTTTGTCATCTTGCATATGTCTGGTACGTGGCAGCACTGTCAAAGAGAATAAGTTCCCAGAAAACTTCACTAGTAAGAAAAATCATTTCTGGGTTGGAGGAGTGGGGGCTGGGGATAAACTATTACCCACTTCCTGCCTCTTGAGTGCAAACTCTAGATGAATAAGGATCTTTTCATTTGATTGGTTTTGTATTTTTTCACATTGAGAGAAGGACCTGAGTATATGATAAACGGCTTAATGCCTGTCTATTCATTGAACTATGCTGGGTGTGTGAACAAAGAATTCTATGTATGAAAAACGTGGCCCAGGTTTGTAACTGTGAGATTCCAAAAGGTTGGGTTGATGCCTATGTTTCTACACACTTGCTTATGGCTAAGCATCTCCTAGATGGACTTACCTGTGGCTGAGCATCTCCTAGATGGACTTGCGTGTGGCTGAGCATCTTCTCGGTGGATTTGAGTGTGACTGAGCATCTCCTAGATGAACTTGCCTGTGGCTGAGCATCTTCTTGGTGGACTTGCATGTGGCTGAGCATTTTCTAGGCAGAGGTTCCACCGTGGAGGTTTCTTTCCTCCTCACCCTTTCCCCGGCATCACTTCAAATTAGCCTTCTTAAAGAAAATGTTCATGCCATGCTGACGATGATTTAAAGGGAAGAGTCTACAAAAAAACAAGGGAAAAATTCAGGGTGATGAAAAAAAAACAAAACAAAAGGAAAGGTCAGGAAAACAACATTTTAATGTAATTAGCTACCACCAGGAGTGTGTCTGAAAGCACTGACTCACCTTTACCTGGTAGCCAACTGAAGTGGAAAATTTAACCAGAGGTGGTGACCATGTTAAAACAGCTCATTAGCAATCCTTGTTTGATTTACTCCAAGGACCAAACATTGCTATATAGAGGCCAAAGTTTAATGTTATTAAAAATATTTGCTTAATTCCAAATTCAATAAAAAGCCGAAGGTTTAGAAATTATTTCTGTCTCACTTCTTCTCCCCCAACCACAGTGATTAAATTTAAATAACTGAGATGATGCTCTAAGCATCAGATACTTATGCCAGGCCCTGAAGTGCACACATCTTTGCACACTGAAATTGCTACTCCATTATTTTTGTTGTTGTTGTTTGCTTGTTTATTTGTCTTGCGATGCCTGTCCATTAAGAACCCCACTGGATGCAGAATTAGTTGCTGAGAAAAGAGTCAAAAGCAAGAGAACATCACAGTCCACATGAGAGGGTATGTGAATGTGTGTGAGCAGGGTCATCCCTGTAAGTACAGAATTATTTAAACCTGCTAAGTGTCCTTTTCTGCACACACAATCCTTGCCCCAGACTACATTTCCCAGTTTCCTTTTGCCTCTCTGCAAGACCATGTGACTAATTGGCCACCGTGACATCATCCTAGCTAATGGAATATGGGTAGAATGGATGTGGCTTTCAGGCCTGGCCTTCATATACCTTGTTCTCCTTTCTCATGGACTGATGTGAAAAAAAGTATAATGAATAAATTAATGTATGTGTAAGTTATTTAATTAGACACTATGTGTAAACCAGGTTTGAGCCTCCAGCGAAAGGCTGCTAGTCATCCTTCCTTTTTTCTTTCCTTTCTTTCTTTTTTTTTTTTTCGATGAGTACTTGACTGAGGCTCCACTACCCCAGCCACGTTACTTTTTATGCTCTCACATGGAGTCAGTGTAGACCTTCCCTAATCACCCCAGTTCGAGATACCAGTCAAGGATAATCCCCATGCTTTTAGCCATTCAAAATGATTCGTATTAACCAGCTCACTGGAGGCCTGTGGAGTGGAGCCAACTACCCCCATGTGGCCTTACAGCTCCACCGGCTGTTACTTTGTCCCAGGTGCAATCACCGATGGGTTCCTACCTGGAAGCAAGTTCATGTTTGGAGCAATTAAGTAACAAAGAATTCTGTCTCTTATCTACGAAGGAATAGTATTTCACCATCTTTATGTCTTATAAAAACAAGCAAGGTATAGAACGCATAGACATGTGAATATGAGTTTGAGGCCAGCCTGGTCTCTATAGTGAGTTCTAGGACAACCAGAATACTCCATAGGGAGACCCGGTCTCAAAAAAAAAACAAAAAAGAAAACAAAACAAAACCAAACAAACACCAACCAAACAACCAAAAGCAAAACCCCAAACCAACCAAACAAACAAACAAAACAAATGCAAACAAATAAACAACCTTATAAGACAGCTGTAAGGCAAAGACGAGAGACTCTTGGAAACCATGTGTTGAAGTTGGCAGAGTTGCCTTCTGCCTGGGTTCTTGAATGGCTGGCTGTTGTCCTCCCAGACTGCTCATATCCATCCCTGCCCCACTTTCATGACCCTACACTTTTCACGAGACATGAAGAAATTTTAACTATATGGAGATCAGTTGGTTTATCATCAGTTGGGGAAGTTTAAGATAGCCAAACTATAACAGGCAACAACTGACCATTTGTGAGGGATGCAATGTGAATTTAGGATATACTTGGGGGGGGGCTGCAAGCCAATCATCAACAAAAGGCAAACTGGTTCAGGAAGCAGACACCCCTCTTTTTTTCTTTCAAGTAAAAGCTGTCAAGAAAGGACTCCTTGGACTGATGTCCGTTGCCCCTTTTCTGTACCACACTAGCCAACTTTGGCACATGGTAGTCTCAATGTTAATTCTATGTCATTAAGTTCTAAGTTCAGTCCTACCTTGTCTCTTATTATGTGTATTTTTCTTCTCTCCAGTTTTGAGGTATTTGTGTATGTGTGCTTGTGTGCGTGCATGCATGTGTGTGCACTGAGGCAAAGCCACAACCCTTCCAATCCAATCTGTGAGCAAGCAAGCAAGCTTCGGAAAGTAGAAGCAGGAACTGGTGCCCCTTCACCTATTGGGTAAATATCTTAGGCGAACACACAAGTGTCATTTGGAATGGGCATGACTAGTGAAGAGTAGAGTCAGCTCCCGTCCTCCACAGTGTTGGCAGGGTGAGGAGTAACTAGGGTTGTCTTCTTTTGGTGTAGGAAGACACACTAACATGAAAATGGTTTTTGCAGAAGAAGTCTGATTGCACTCACACATTCCTTGCATGCACACCTACAGAAATGTGATGGCAGTGGCGGGGGATAGGGGAGGTGGAGAGGCGGAGAGAACTAAAGTTCATTTGACATCGATGGAGAGGGGTGGAAAAGTGGGGAACATGACCATGAACCTTTGCTGTGGCTTGCACTGGAAGGACCCGAAAGCAGGATGAATGGATAAAGAATGACCGGGGTGGATAATTTCAGCTCACGGATGTGGGACTATTCCTCATTGTCTAGCACCTGGCCCTAGATAAAATACCAATCCTGAGTGTGAGGACTCCCAGAGGAATGGGTGGATGGAAAGGCTCTGGCTTACTGTCTCTACACATTGGCTAATTCCAGGGAGGGTGACCCATCCCGGGTAGCAAGGCCCCCAGGCAGACACCAAAGAATCAGATGGCAGAAAATAAGACATGGTTAATCCATGCAGAGTTTGCATTCTTAGTGGCTGAATGTGGCTGTTGATTTTCCCTACATCTGCATGAAACATTTGATACATTCACACATGTATCTGTCGCCCACAGGGAGTGAGGTAGGCATCAGGCGTTTCTTTAGTTGGTATTCTCCAATTTATCAGTGATCTTCAGCACCTTTCCGTGTGTCTGTGAGCCAAGGAGGAATGGAGAGCTCTCTAGAGTGTGCCCATACCTTCCTAGTCTTGCTTCTTTGTCTTCAGACCAAAGTTAAAACTTGCCTGTGAGGCTTTCTGGGCTCCTCTTGGCATGGCCTTAGGTGTCTCAGACACTGTGCCTTTTGGCATTTCCCTACTTCCACTGTAAATTCTGTCTTTGGTCTCAATCCCTACCCTTTCCCTCCTAGTCACTGCCTAGGCTGTTACATCTCCCCCCTGGAAACTTGTCGAACCATTTGATCTCCTTCATTCTCCTCAAACCCACGCAGACACACATATGTCTGTACTCACATATTGAGGTTGCCTCCAAGATCCCGTTCTGGGTCATTTGTACTTCCCAATCTTTGCTATTGCTGCTGTCATAGTTGATCTATTTTTAAACTTCCCCACAGACTATAAACTTGTGGAATATTTCATGTTTTTGTTTTTGTAGTCTCTGTGCCTAGCATGATGACTGAAATATACCAGGTGTCCACTCACCGAGTACACTTTGTAGGGATGGAGGAGGTGAGGACACCACGTGCCTACATGAGCTGCTTTATCCTACCTCCCCAGTCCTCGAAACTTGCCTGCTCACACACCGGGTTGTCCCTCCAGGGCTGATGGTCTGGATGCAAGCTTTGAAGAAAGTTAGATCTTCAAGGAAACACAGTATTCAGTGCGATCTTGGCCTCACACTCTGCATGTTCTGGGATCTGTAAGTTGACTGGATGCTTCCTGGATGTTCAGAATTCAAGAAACCCAGGAAGAAGAGAAAAGATCATTACTTGGCTTCAGTCTTTAGTTTTCAAACTGTTTTCCTCAAGGCCCACAAGTCGGAAACTTGATACACAGGTGCACAGCGTGTAAAGCAGAGCCTGATGGGGGTTGTTTGGGTCGGGAGGGCTCCATCTTTATGGATGGACTTGTGCTACTCTGGGAGTGAGCTGCTTACCAAGGAATGGGTTTCTGATAGAAGGATGAAGGTCAGTTGTGAGTCTTTCTGTTTCCTCCCCCTCTCTTTCTCTCTCAAAAGTGTATTTCTTTCTGGCCACATGGTATCTTCTGCCATGCTATAATGTATGGAGAAGGCCTTCCCAGAAGTAATTCTCTTTTTTGAACTACTTAGCCTCCAGTACTTATAAATTACCTGGCTGTGGCATTTAGCTATAGCAGCAGAAACTAGAGGATGGAGTTTCCCTGAATTTCACAACTTCTTCTGTGTCTGTCTCATACTCCAAGAAGTCTTTGGAGTACGTCAGGAGGCTTCTGCTTTTTTCTGCAGTTTGGTAGTGAGCTCCTGTAGGAGTGAGAAAGACAGAGGAGGTAAGTTTTCCATCACTTCGTAGGAAGTGAGTCATGCCACCTCCTGCATTCCATCTTTCCTTATTTTCTCTTCTCGAGAAAGTGCATGTCCAATTATATTCAAGATGGCTTATATTTTAGAGTCCAGTGCCTCAGAATATGACTGTTATTTGTAGAAAGGTCTTTAAATGGTAATTAAGTTTAAATGAGGCCATTAGGATTGTTCTAGATGCCACAGAGCAACGCACACAGGGACACACAGAAGACTCTCACCTGCAGCCAGACCAACACTTTCACTCTGGGTTTCTAGCACCTGGAACTGGGAAAAGTTGAATTTCTGTTGTGTAAGCCACCAAGACCATGGTATTTTATGGCAACTATGGAAAAAATAGAACATGAGATAATACAGGAAGCTGACAAAATGCTGTGCCGTAGCCACCCCCGAAAGCTTCCCTTGCGTGAATCAGAATGGCAGGAGCGCCCACTCCTGTCTTACACCGTGAGAGCCCAGACTGATCACATGCCTCCTTTTCCAAACTCTCAGCGGTGTAGGTAAGTAGGCATTGACCGGAAACTAGTGAAGAGCCTGTGAATTGTTACATCAAGGGAAGTGATTACATGTAACCCACAGGAGGAAAAGGCAAGGGAGCATGAGGCTACCTCCAATTGAATAAAATGTGGTCTCTCATTTTGTTAAATTTATATCTATAAATGCTTTACCTGTGTGTATGTGTGTGCACCACATGCATGCCTGATGCCCGTGGAGATCAGAAGAGAGTAAAGACATCAGATCCCCTAGAACTGCAGTACAGATGGTTGTGAACCACCACACGGGTGCTGGGAATTGAACCCGCTTCATCTGCAAGAACAGCAAGCGTTCTTAACCACTGAGTCATCTCTCTAGCCCTTGAAAGGCTGTCTTAAAGAAGGAGAATTTGACTTAGCTGCATGGGCCTAGAAAGGAGAGGCAGAAGCATGGGCAAAGTTTCAGGAAGGGTAGATGTCGGTTCTGTCACACTTTTGTCAACTCGACATGAACCTAGACATACCTGAGAAGAGGGACTCCCAACTGAGTACTTGCCTCCATGTGGCCATGTCTGTGAGGATGTTTTCTTCAATGCTGACTGATGCAGGAGGGCCCAGCCTACTGTCTGTGTGTCGTGGGGGGGGTGTATCATTCCTGGGCTGGCGGCCTGAGCTGCAATAAGTGAGCCAACCGAGCAAACCATGGGAGGTAAAGTTGGTAAGCAAGCAGCCTTCCTCCATGGTCTCCACTTCTGCTTCTTGCCCTGAACTTCCTCAATGACGGACTGTAACTTGTAAGCCAAGTAAACCTTTCACCTCCACGTTGCATTTGGTCAGTGTTTTGTCACAGCAATAGAAACTAAAGGAGAGCGATCCCACATAAGGAAAGCTTTTCTTTAGTGCTATGGGCAAATACAACAGGCTTCCTTAAGTACTGGGTGAGGGTGTATGACCTTGTTCACAATTTTTTTTATGGTACTGGAGTTGGAACCCTGAGCCTCACACAAGAGCTACTGATGAGTTGAAGCCCTGGCTGCACACCACTATGCCAGAAAGCAGAGTGAAGCATAGATCCCACGTTTGGGCCTGATGAACTTTGATGTTCATGTTGACCCCGGTATTCTGTATAAACTGACTGTTGCCGCTATGGGGAAGAGTTCAGAAGTGGTTGTTGCACAGTCAAACAACAGTTTTGAGCCCTGTGGATTTGACAGCTATTTAAAAAGGGTAGACATGTTATTGAGAATAAACTGGAATAAATATTTAATTTGCAGCGAGCAATCTCAGGACCTTGGAAACATGGAAAAATACCCAAGTAATGCTTTGGGGCCTCATAGTACATGCGTTAGTAGAATGCATTTGTAATAGCCAAAAATGTTAAACTTACTCTGTGCAAAGCTGACATCTCAATTTTACAAATCAAAAAAAAAAGCACTGAACTCGATTTATCTACTAAAAACTAATTTCTCCTACAAGAATTTGTTAAAATTACTGGCAGTAAGAGCCGGCACAGTAAGTAAAAGCTGTAATTTCCCAACTACCTTCAGTATGTGAGATTTTGGGAAAGTCGATAGAAGGACGGGATGATTTGGTGGCTGTATCAGAAACATGGTTTTTCATATCCACAAATTGCTACAGAATAATGGAGTACCAGTTGTTGGAAAATACTGCCTGCCGGCACCACCTCATTAGAACACACCCCTTAATCACCAAGGCTGGAGCCTGGGCCTTCGGAGTCCAGCCCGCAGAGGGAGGCCTAGCTTGCTGGCGAACAGCAAAGGCAGGAATGGGTTGAGAGAACAGAGCTCACAGCAGGCTGAACTTTGGGCACCAGAAAGGGACAGCTGACCAAGGCAACTTTGTTTCCTGGGACCTCTGATCCTTTTGGGTTCTTAACGCTCGGGCCATAAGCCTCCCCTTTTGGTGATACCCAGCTTTCTGCATTGGCACCCATTGCCTCACCGTGCCTCGTCACTTGCCTCCCTGGGAGAGAGCCTCTCACGAGAAAGCTCAGAGGGATGTGTGCATCTCCCAGGCAGCCAAGAGGGACGGGGAACAGAGACCCAGTCTCCACGAGTCGCCCTCTCGGGCAGAGCCTGCGAAGGTGCTCCGGCGTCACCAGGAACTTGAGATTTTATCAAGGAACGTGCTCACTCCGCCCCATTCAAGTTAACCCTGCTGTCGGTGATGGTCCTGGGTGGGAATCCCTCTGCCTACGGCCACCTTCGCCATCTCAGCCCATGGTGGTGCGCACAGGGCATCAGAGGCCATCGGTGAAGGATGGGGTGCAGACCTGGACGTGTGCACGCGTGCGTGTGCCTGTGTATGTGCGCGCGCACATGCGTGTGCCCCCCCGCGCGCGCGTGCCGCTGCCTGGCGACTCGTGCCCGACAGG
>LOEQ01000354.1:232784-245007 GCA_001685075.1 Bramus lutescens | reverse complement strand
CGGAGGAGGGAAGGAAGCTGCATGCATGAGACCCACAGGTAAGAGCCGGAGCCCGGAAGGGGCTTGCCTGCCCGGGGAGGCGCGCGCAGGCCGGCCTGGGCTAGTTGGCTCCGGGCTCAGCACCACTAAAGGAGGAATTTTTAAAATAAAAACTACAGCTCAGATCTCATAGGGGACTGGGGCAATAGGACCCTCCCAATCCCTGGAAAAGCAGAGAAGTAGCCGGGGGCAGCAGGGTGCACATTGTGAGATTCCTGAGAGTAAAATGTACAGGCCCCGGGAAAAGTGTTTTCTCAGCCGCTTGACGCTAGAAGGCTTTAGACTTTCCTGTCATGATCACAACCGCTGAATCCTGGGGACCAGCGCAGAGCCAGTGTGCACTAACCCCTGTCCTCTCTCCCCTCCTCCATCCCTCCCGCACGCGCAGTATCCCATGGTGGCCGCTACTTTCTGGACCCTGCATGGAGGGTGGCAGGGAGGATCTCGGCGTGGGAAAGGGGCGGGAGCTGCGCAGGGGCTACCCGGGATGGAGCCCGCAAAACCCAGGCGCCGGGTACCCAGGGTGGAGGGGGGAAAGCGTGGCCCCAGAGCCCGGGCAACCCCGGGGTATTGTCGTGTTCCGCTCCTGGTTGCAGACTCTTGCAAGCTGGATGCCCTCTGTGGATGAAAGATGTATCATGGAATGAACCCGAGCAATGGAGATGGATTTCTAGAGCAGCAGCTGCAGCAACAGCAGCCTCAGTTCCCCCAGAGACTCTTGGCCGTGATCCTGTGGTTTCAACTGGCGCTGTGCTTTGGCCCAGCACAGCTCACGGGTGGTGAGTAACCCCGCTGTGATGGGAGAGCCTTGGACGGCCCAGCAGGGAGGGGAGCCTGCACTGACAGGACAGTACTGCGCCTCCTGCATACATGTAGACTTTAAGGGTGCCTGAGAAACAGAATCCTTGTGTCCCAGTCTTCTGCAAAACCCCTGGAGTTCACAGAAAATTCTGTGGAACCCGGTGCAGGTTCACACACCCACCAGCAGCCCAGTTGGGCTTTTCTAAAGGAAGGACAAAAAGTCTGGTCTATTATTTCCATTTTGGCTAAGAAAGAAAAAAAGAGGGATAGAATAAGAAAGAAAGAGAAAAGAGGTGGTATATTTGTGGACCTTTTACCTTTGATCTTTGCCCTCTGCAGACCAGTCAGGTTTTGACTTCTGGATTTGGGCAACACTAGACTAGCCACCTTTAAGAATGTCAAGGGTCTGAAATCATGGTCAGGCTGGTTGAAGGACAGGTTAATTTGAAAGTTAACTTTCTGTTTCTTGGAGATGGTGTGTTGAGGCACGTCAGCTGCTGCTGGGGGTGGGGAAGGGTTGCAGAGCTTCAGGGATGTTTCTGGAAGATCGTTTAGTGGGTTACAGGGGGAACCAAGTCAAGAAGCGAAAGTTAACTGAAATAAATTGATAGCCCCAGTCTCTGTAGGCGGCTTCTCTGTAATATACTCGATTCCAAGGGAGAGGGCTGTGTTTTGGTTGTGGTAGAGGAAGACAGATGGAGTTCCTGTCTGAATTCCCCTGCTCTAGCATCTTCCTTTCTCCCTTGTGCACCACTGTCCATCACTCCCGTCTGTTCCAAATATTCCTTGAGAGCTTGCTTCTGTGGGCACGTGAAGGACAGGTTTGCGTTCTCCTAACCGAAATCCTGTGGATGCCTCGGTAGATTGTCATTAGATGAGAAACGAGTATTTCTGGGCAGAAATGAGCCATTTGCTTGTGGGAAAACGTTGCTGTTTCGCAGACTTGGGAGGTGAAGAATGGGCGAAGAAATGAGTGGAGAGGGAGCAACACTGGGGGAGGAGAGTGACCATCCAGGCCTTAACCCAGAGCAGTCCGCACTCCAGGCGTTCCCTTTGGGCAGCTGTCAGATGCCTGGGGTGTGAAGGTGTGGATCATGGTGTGCAACGAGTCTGGGTTAGGAAGAAAACTCTTACTTTGGCTTTGGATGGAGTGGGCGGGTGTGTGGTTGTCTTGACTTTTTTCTCTCAAGGAGTCACTTCTTGTGCCATTATTTAGTTTTCACTAGACATGCCTCTGAGGCAGGTGTCCTCCTCACAGAGGGCAAGGTCAAGTGTGAGTCCAGACCACGAGGGCTTTCCCCTCTCTGGATACTACTAGCCCTACCTCACAGGCAGATTGGAATCAGAGGCAGACCGCCACTGAGCAGGCCCAGGGCCTTTCCTCTTTCTGGCCTTTCAGTTCTAGCTCCCGTCCTTCCGGCCAGGTCCTCATGATTTTCCATCGTCCTGGCTCATGCCTCCCGTGCAGGTAGGTGACAGATGAGCCAATCAGAGCCCATCTACATGTGCCTCCTCTGTTGGGTGAGGTCTGAGCATGGGGTGGACTTAAAGGCTATGCTCTTGGCTTCACCCATTGCTGTTTCCAGGGCTTTCCCAGCTCGGTTTAGCAACACCGTTTGGACTCCCCAGCTATCTTAGTAGTTTGTACAGTGGTGTCTTTCGCTCTCCCTTCCCAGAGCCTTGGAAACAGTGGAATAAGGGTTCTCCATTACCCTTCAGCGTCAGAGCCCTTTCTTGTAGGGATTATCTGTTGCAGAATGGCTGTAACTCTTATTTATTTGTTTGGTGACTCTGGTTTGTGGAGGAATACTTATTACCATTTTAGACTCCTGCATGAATCCACAGTGTAGGCAGGGGAGGACGGCAAGGGACATCCTAAACATGGATGAAACGGGTTTACTTTCTCAGAAAAGAAATCTATGTAGTATCCAGGTTGATAATGAAGGCAAATTTACCATTACTCCGAACCTCTGCTCTTAAAACATCCATGTGTATGGAAATCTATCTTGTTAAAAGATAGACCCCGATTCCGCCGGCTTTGGGAGGTCCCTGAGAGTCTGTGTTTCTATGTTCTTTCATTTATTATTGTTGTTTGTGTGCATACGTATCTGCCATATTTGTGCTGGTTTCCTAGGAGGCTAGAAGAGAGCATTGGATTTCCTGGAGCTTCATGTACAGGCAGTCATGAGGGGCACCACGTGGACGCTAGGATCTGAACTCGGGTCCTCTAGAAGAGAGGCAGGTGCTCTTAACTTTGGAGCCATCTCTTCAGCTCCAAGGGTCTATATTCAATATGTTCCCAGCTCCCAGGAGAAGTCTTTGCTTCCGGTTCAGATAGCAATGCTTTAGACTAAGGTGTTCCTTAAAATCAGTTGCTTCTAACTCCAGACTTCTTGACCTCCTTCTCAATTACCAGATGCAAATGACCTGCTAAGGAGCAGAAGTCTCAGCCAGTATCTCATCTGTAGGTGAAACACAGCTGAAATCAGCCCTCACGGAGCGCTTTCCCTTTCTTAACCCACAAAAGGTGCATATTTAATAGGCGCTCTTCTGAAATGTGGATTTTCATTTTTGATTGCTTTCAGAGAAAAAGGAACACCACAATAGCCAGATATAATAGTCTGAGCTCGGAGATGTAGGGAGAAAGCATGTGCCCAATACAAGTTTTACAGAAAAAGGCCTGAACTAGAAAGGGAGAAATTGAGAAAATGACCAGACAAAAGAGGAGAGAGAAAAGGACTCCATCAAAACCGAAAGGCTTTGTCCTGGGAAGCCTGAGATCCAATTCAACTCTTTGAGCCCTAGGAGAGCTTTTTATAAGACTGGCTTAGCTTGTGGTGACTTTGGGTGGCTCTCTTGGAGCTGTCTTTTGTCAGCTGGGTAGAAGGGTCCTCATTTGGAGCCTCTGAAAATGATTATACTGAGTGGACTCCTGCCAAGCTTATGGGGGGATACAGGACCCTGCTGTGCCCAGTAATCCTACTGGACTGTGGTTTTGGTTGCCTTTCTTCTTTTGCCTCAGTCTACTTTCCCAGAAGCCTCGTGGGTTTTGAGGGATGACATAAGTGGTCCACCCAGAGGTACTGGAAGAGGACTTAGACTTTGCTTTACAAATTACTCCTCCAAGATCAATTCCTTCTATTATTGGGATCTCACGGTGGGTGCTGTGCTTGCTAGCTTTGAGGATTTTAATGTGGGGTGTTCTCAACTTCCTTATGTATATGGTAAAGAGGATTTTACAAATCTTAGGGAATTGGTATCAGGGATGGAAATGCCACAGACACTCAGTAATTGTAGAAGGTCATGGAGAAGTAACAACTTAGCTAAGACAGTGCTATAGTTTGGGGCATCTTTGATCTATTTATTTACTAAGCATGAAGTACTTGGACCCCACCTCAAACCAAGGCCTGTTGCTCACGTTGTTCTTTTAAATGAATAGAACCTTCCTTTATTCTCCCAGTGAACACTTTTATCATCATCGTATGCTTCTCCAATCAGTAAATGCTTCACTCTCCTGGCCTCCCGTTGCTCTAAGAAGCAGCGCTTTATCATATCATTGTAAGCCCATTGAGGGTGGCAATCTTGACTGATACATTTTTATGTTTTAGGCACCAGCGCAGCATCTAATTCATGGCCCAAGGCTCAGTGTTGGTTGAAAGCAAGAAAAATAGACGCCTTAATTCCTGCGTCTTCGTTTAGAAAATAATCACTGTGGGTGGACGAGTTATGAAAAGTTGAGGCCATGTCCAGTTGGAGGTGGTCTGGGGAAGGCTGGAGGAGAGTCAGGAAGGGCTTCAGAGACAGGAAGACACTTAGGATGGGAAGGGGTGGCAGAGATACTGGGTACAGAGATGTGGAGATGGTCACATGATTGGACTCACCAGAGAGCAGAGACTAGTCCGACGAATGCAGATGCTATGACCACAGTGAACCATGTAGAAGAACAGATAACTTGGAGTTTTTCTTAAGGGTCTTGGGAGCATCCTGAATGCCTCGCATCAAAACCTAGGAAATAGTGTTTGGAGCAGGAGTGTAACATCAGGCAGGCTATACTTTCCACTTCCCTGCTTCTGAGTCAGCACCCCTGAGTTATCGTTCTGTCTGAATTTAGCCCCGTGAGGGTGAGGTCTCATCTGGATCATGAGGCATATCTGTGTGCCAGCAGATAGGAACAAATGCTTCCTGCGTGATTAACTAGTTTATAGATATGGTTGTCTTGGAGTTTTATTGAGAGAAATTTTATGTGTGGTTGAGTAGAAGCCTTTCCTGCCATGCTGTCTCTAAAATCAATGGTTTCAAACTGAACCTAGTCACCAAAGTCCCAACTCCCCAAACTCCGGCACATATTTCCTCAACAAAGCCTGTGGTGATTTAAGCAGCATGGAAACTCAGCTTATTGACAGGTGAAATCCTAAAGCTTTGGGGTGCGGAAGGATTTTCTGTAGCAAGTAGCAAATCTCATATCTCACAAGCCAGAAGAGAAGAGGCAAGTCAAAGAGACCCAGTTGTCGTTAATCCCCTAGCGTAATGGTGGGGTAGATGAAGATCTTGACCCAGCAGATTCTGATTAGAAATGAGGAAAAGTGGCTGTGCTATTCTGTTCTTGGTGTCTGAAATATATCTCCAGTGTTTCTGAAAGGCCTTCAAATGATAACAAAGGCTCTGCGTTCTTTCCAGGATGAGCAGAGTTCAAGTTCAGCTTCTGCCCTTACGTGGCTGCATGGATTTCAGTTGCCAGTTATCATCGTGGCCTGACAATATTAAGATCTCTGTTAAAGTAGTCAGCCCTTGTCTGCAGTTTTGTTTCCATGATCTCAGTGGCTAGTTATCATCACGGCCTGAAAATATTAAGTGGAAAAGTCGAGAATAAGCGATAACAATGGGAGTGCCATTTTGAGAAGCACAAGGAAGTCTTTTCACCAACCTGCCCAGATCCTTCTGCATGGAATATAAATTAATCCCCTTGTCGAGTATATAACACAGTAGGATATTTAAAATAATATCCAGAAGATGTGTATTATAGCATAGTGTTATAAATGTTCTGTTTTATTGTTTGGTAATGTTAATTCCTTACTATGCCTAACATAAATTTAACTTTATTATAGGTATATAGGTCTAGAATGAAATGAAGGATTGCTACTGTCTGTGATTTTAAGCATCCAATGAGAATCTTGGAATGTACACTCACAATAAGGGGGACTTTTAGGGGTTGCTGGGTTCCAAGCTGCCTTCCACATCTCTCTGTTCCATCGTTCGGCTCGATTGCATGCCCTGGAAATACACGTATAAGGGGATTCAGTTTTTGCTCCCAGGGAAATATACAAATAAAACTTCTCAGAAGTTTAAATGCAAATGACTTGCACAAAAATTTCCTAATATAGATTTTTTTAGTTCATTTTAAAATCTAGTGTTATTGATTGATACTGATGAGAAAAGTGATTTTTCAGATTGCTTCTTTTTCTCCTTTTCTGATTTTGGAAGCTCATTCAGTGTTTGATAATTGAAATAACCACACAGGGTAATGGTATGTCTAAATAGGTCACTAGGATCATTGCTTCTAAAAACTGAAGGAAAGAAAAGACCAAATGAGAAAGCTTTTTAGCTTATTTACAAACACAGTCTCCTTTTGCCAAGACACACAGCAACATCCATGGCAGATACAAAAGACATATCATCTCGTACATCTGATGAATCCCTTACCTACTAATTGCTCCATTTTCACAGGTGCTTGCTGTTCAACCATCACTAACCATGAAAGATTGAGAAAAGATGGGATGAAATGTTAAATCGGCTGAAATCTGAGCGATTGATAAACATTTCCAAATTGTCAGTAATCCTAGTTTGTAGACACTTAGAACATGCTTTGTGTGTGTCAACACCCACTCCCATACATATGTAGCCTCATTTAACTCCTCATGGGGAACTGCATGGTGTACACCATTGTTTGTCCTTATTTAATAGAAGAGGAACCCAAGGGATGAGAAGACTAGGCCACTTGTCATTTTCGGTATGGTTTTCCTTTTAGTATGTCAGCTCATGACAATTCCAATCTCTATACATCCAGCCCACCCCTTTTTTTATGATAGTTGACCCAAAAGTGTCCATTTAAACTGAAATTATCAAATAGTTTGAAAGTTGGCCTTCCTCGCCATGGTATGAGGGAACTCTAGTATCGTGACTAGAGAGGGCCATAAAACGTACTGGTGAACCACGAGAAAATTCCATAATCTGGGATGAAGTAGAGGCCAGTGTGCCTGAACCTTGTTCTCTGAGTAAATGATAGTAAGAGATCAGAAATCCAAGAAACTGTCCCCCCAGGTCAGGATGGGACGTTCCCCGACTTTACTTGCACCGAGCAAAGAGATGCCTGGTTGCTGGGACCAGTGACATGCATGCTCACCAGCCCCTTCTAGGGGTTGCAACAGCTTTCCTTGCGGCTTCCATGCGCTTTGGACAAGTGTTAATGATTGCACAGCTAGCATGTGCTTAGAGTGTTAAAAGCAAAGCAAACAGGTTTTGTATGTGTCACTACCTGTAATTGCTGAGAGCACCAAGGGGGGGGGTGTTTTTTTTTTCTATCTCTCCCTTCTTTTAAATCTTACTTTAAAAGACCTCTGTGAGGTTGCTCTCCTGGAGTCTCATAATGGTCAGAGAAAGCCAGATTAGGAAGCAAAACACAGAGGCACACACCTGTAATCTGAACACTGAGGAGAGAGACAGTGGCAGCTAGGACTTTTGAGCCCAAGAAAACATTTCTCCCTTGAAATGTTACATTGGAGGAAGAGTAAGATGTGTTGGTTCATAAGATCTGAAAGTCACTTGTGTTTGCTCTCCTGCCCAAGAAGACATGTTGGATAGATGAACTTGAGGCTGTATTTTGGGAGGAATTTGTCCCAGTTTCCCCTCATCTTTACGAAAAAACATGTCTGAACTGCTCTAAGAGAAGTTACCCACCCAAGAAGGAAAAACAAAGAGAAATAATTAAGCGAGTTGCTCACAAACTGGAATTGAAAGTGCATTTTGAAATAGCTTCTTAATTGGGAGTATTGTAATTGCTTTATTAATCTTAAACAAGGTAAATTGGGAACATCAGAGACGTCAAATGAAAACAAATTCTTGACATTATTTAGAAGCATCATTAAACCTGGGAACACAGCAGTGAATGAGCCTCCACTTCCTCCACTGTGGAGATGCCAGACGCTTGTGCCGCCTCCACAGACTAGGCCCTTTCGTGACCCTGTCTGTGTGTTTGAATGTGTCCCGAGTCTCCAGGCATGGACTTGGGTACAATGAAGAGGGAAGAGTTGCTGAGCCAAGTAAGCTGGATCCGCGGTCACTTCATAATTCTCCTAGGAAATCAAGGTTTCTGAAGATGTTGAGGAAGGAAGAAGAAGCTCTTTGGAAAAGAAAGCCGTGAAGCCGTGCCTGACCCTCTCTCGCTTCTGTCTGAAACGGTAGCCTCTTGTCTCCTAGAATCACCACTGTGGCAGAAGAGCTGGACAAGGAAGGCCACTCACACACCATATTCTTATTTTTTCTGACAGTAACAAAATACAGAACAACCTCACTTCTTCGGTCTGTTGCCGTTATAAAAGAGATATGTGGTTGGGTTGAGTGAGCCAGTAAGGGGAAGAGATTCTTTTAAGAAAGACATAAAATGTGTTCTCAGAGTGAATTTAACATTGTGCATTCCCACGGCCTTGGTACTGATCTAGTTAGTTGCCAAATTCAAGTTTTCCATGAGGAATGTAGAAGGAGTTTCTGGACTTTAAGCTACCGTGAGACAGATAACAGGATCTGATGGTTTTATGGAAATCTGATAGGCTTAATCTTGTGAAAGATTTTCAGTCCTCCTTTTTGAGGGTTTCTGTAAACTAACATGGACTCTTAATAGCTTAAGCTAACCCAAAGATACATTTCAAGGTAAGAGTTGGGGGCGGGGAGATGGCTCAGCTGGTGAAGTGTTTGCTGGACAGACACAAGGACATGCATTCAGCTCCCCAGCACTCTCCTGAGAAGCCAGGCTGGGCTGCAGATAATCCCAGTGCTGTGGAGGTGGAGACAGGAGATGCCTGGAGCTTGCTGGCTGATGTAGCCATCCGTGAGCTCTGGGTTCAGTAAAGGACCCTGTCTTAAAAAATAAGTTGTATGTGGTGGGGTGGAGAGCTGGCGTAGCGGTGGAGAGTGCTTGTTGCTCTTACAGAGGACCTGAGTTCAGTTCCCAGCATTTCACAGCTTATGCCTGTAACTCTGTGCCAGAGGACCTGATGCAAATGTGGTACACATGCATATGTGCAAGCAAAACACTACACATACATATCTGTAAGCAAAACACTCATACACATAAAATAAAATAAATAAATCTAAAAAAAATTAAGGTATGGGACTGGAGAGACAGCTCAGTGGTTAAGAGCACTGACTGCTGTTCCAGAGGATCCGGGTTCAATTCCCAGCACCCACATGGCAGCTCACAGTGTCTGTAACTCCAGTTCCAGGGGACCTGACTCTTTCACACAGACATATGCACAGGCAAAACACCAGGGCACACAAAACATTAATTGTTGAAAAAATAAGGTAGAGAAATACAGAGGAAGATATCTGACTAACCCCTAGTCAACATGTCCACACTTATAGGCTTGTGCAAGCCATGAACACATACATATGTATACAGCACACACACACACACACGCATGCACATGCATGCATGCACGTGCACACACACAAACACACACACAGGAAAAAAGTCTTTTTGGGGTGGTAGGAGGTTCCTGCAAATTTAAGTTATAGTATAACAGCATGTACTTAGTAGTACAATAGAATTTAAATAAAGAAATTAAATTGCATTGAATTATATTTAAATAGAGAAACCATCTTTAAGAAACTTTTAGTTTATCTGGTTAAGAAGAACTCAGTTTTGAGTTACTATGTGGCCTTTTAAAAAGTCTTGCCCAGGTTCCACCCACATCCCCATTTGCTCTGGGTTAGAAGTAGAGGGCGTATTTTTGTTTTGTTTTCTGTTTTCCCCTTCTCATCCTGTTTACACTGCTGTCTTGTAGATGGAAGGCACTTACTTACTTTTACTGTTGAGTTGGTGGGTTCACTATGGATCCTGGGAGCAAGTTCTGGGGAGACACAGTCTCTGTAGAGAGTAACCAGTTTTCATTGCTGCTGTTTCCACTGGGCAGAGGGGATGCTAACCTACTTGCTGCCTTAGTTTCATTATCTGTAAAAAGGAGTGACTTCCCTAGGTGCTACGAAGATCAACTGTGTGTGTGTGTGGTGTCATAACTCCCTGAGGTGCCAGCATTGTTGAGAACAAACTGACGATGAACACGTGCTACCTTTACTGCGCCAGGAAGGAGCCTGCCAAGAGTCTTCTTTCCCAGGAAGGGATGTGGAAAAACAAACACTTACAGGTCCAACAGCATGGGTCAGGGTAGATGGGTGGTGTAGCCATTCACTGTGTAGCCCCCAATTCTTGGTCTCAGTGGTTCTATGGAAATAACTACCATGCTATGGTACAGTGCTTCATAGTGGAAGTTTATCAACGAGATTCAGGGTTGCGGTGGGGCTTGGGGTGGAGGCTCATGAAACACAAAGGCTCTGGAGCCGAGTCTTGATCAATAAAATAATTTCCAGGTGAAGACAGTGTTGGGAGATGATGTTTTTTGAGTAGAGAGAACAGTGTGTACAAAGATCTAGGAGGAGAAATAATATGTACTGAAAGCAAGGGATAGCTCAGGGTAGCCTTGGTAAAGTGTCCATGCAGGGGGTGGGTTGGATCCGCTTGCCCGGCTAACACTCAGGGATTTGGATGGGAACCTACAAAAAACTAGGCCTTCAGGGCACATGGCATGATCTGTTTCATTTTGTTTTAGAAATGGATCTTTTAGCTGCGTCGAAGATAGAGATGTAGAGAAACCTTTGCTCATTAAATATTTATCATGCATGTCTCCAAGACCAGGGGGCAGATACAGGTGGAGACAAAGCCCTGCCCTCTGCAGATGTATATTCTCTGGAGGGCAGTTAGGAAAGGACTGTATTGACTCAGGAGGGACATGCTGAGGACTTTAGCTCCAGAGAACTAGCAGAGGAAAAGCTGCAGAGGCAGCAATCAACCGAGGCACACAGCAGGGTGTGAGGTTGGCAGAAAAGCCTGGCGGCACTCCATTGGAGAGGCCACTGATGAGGAGGGTGTGCCCTGCCACCATCACTCAGGTACACAGAAAGGGACACCTCCAGAGCTGCCCACTGACACACAGAGACCCTGCTGATCCCTTACTCTCTCAACCTCATCCTCCTGGTGATCAGGAGGCTCCATTGCCCTCGGCACGTGCATTTGGTCACCATCTGGCCATCCAACAATTGAAAACTCAGTTCGATGCTCAGGAGAGACATTAGGGCTAGAGATGAAGTGTGTCATCTACTTCAAGAGGGTCGTGGGAGGGGCTGGGCTTTCCCAAGAAAGGAGTGTGGGAGGAGAAGCCAGCTTGGAGGCTGAGGAGTTGTGCAGCTCATCAATATTGATACCAATAAGATTTTAAAAGCAAAACCAAATACACATGATTCAGGTTATTGAATACTCCCTCCTGCCTGGGAGCTTTTATGTTATTTTTATGATGTTGTTGGGATACCTTTATGCTATTATTAGGATAATGCTTTAGTGATCCAAATTCTGGGTGCCTGTGCCCACCAGGCAGAAAGCTGAACCAGGAGGGAGAAAGGTCATGGTTGGGAGTCTGATACATTTTGTATATACAATATCCTCTGTAGGTTTCATGTTGTCTTAGTCAGGGTTACTATTGCTGTGATGAAACACCATGACCAAAAGCAACTTGGAGAGGAAAGGGTTTATTTCACTCACAGTTCCATGTAACAGTTCGTCATTAAAAACAGCGAAGGCAGGAACTTGGAGGCAGGAGCTGATGCAGAAGCGATGGAGGGGCGCTACTTACTGGCTTGCTCCTCATGGCTTGCTCAGCCTGCTTTCTCATAGAACTCAGAGCACAGGGATGGCACCCACAATGGCTGGGCCCTCCCTCGTCAGTTACTAATTAAGATAATGACCCACAGCTGGAACTTACGGAGGTCTTTTCTCAGCTGAGGTTCCCTCCTTCCAGATAACTCTAGCTGGTGTCAAGTTGATATAAAACTAACTAGCAGGCATGTGTTTGAACCCTTGGCTCCTAGATTGGGGCTGCTGTTTTATGAGGTTATGGAGCCTTCGGGAAGGAGAATCTAGCTGGAGGAAGTGAGTCCCTGGAGGGCTGGAACTGGAGGATTATAGTGAGCACCCCTCCCCCCGCCCCGCTTCCTTTCTCAACTATTCTTCTCCTTCCCCAGATATGTGAGGAGTAGGCAACCCCAGCCATATACCCCACCC
>LOEQ01000354.1:196437-230494 GCA_001685075.1 Bramus lutescens | reverse complement strand
ACTCAAGGACAGGTTCCTCTGAGCCTGTTGTTGCTGCCGCTGTTAAAATTGGCCCTCCACGCAGTGTGGGCACTGGGGACTCGAATCAAAGGCTGAGCCGGTTACTGGCTTCTGCCTTTGTCCTGCTCTGTAGTGTGCCATCCTCTCACCTCCTACACGCCTGGGCCTTCTAATGCTTGGCATTTTCTCTGGTGCCCGCTGTATTGATGTTGCTAAACTGGGTCATATTCTCGGTGATACAGCATGAGCTAACTTCCATGGAAATGTACAAGATGGTACCACACACATTTCTGTTGTTCGTTGACTTTACATTGAAATGATCATTCCCAGTACTGTTTGTGGGTCAAACTAAATAAGCTTTCTTAAAGTAAGATAGCCACAGCAGTGATCCCAACAATGAGGTTAAAGCAAAGTCCTCATTCCCCTTGGGCAGTGTGGTGGTTTGAATGAGAATGACCTCTGTAGGCTCTTATGTTTGAATGCTTTCTTCCCAATTGGTGGAACTGTTTGAGAAGGATTAGGGGGGTGTGACTTGTTGGAGGAGGTCTGTCACAAGGGGTGGGACTTTGTGGTGTTTTTTTTTAAGACTGGCACCATTTTGAGTTAGCCTTCTCTGTCTGCCTCCTGCTGTACCTCAGGATGTGATCTCTTAGCTACTGCTCAAGCGCCATGCCTACTCCCATGTTCCCTGTCATAATGGTCATGAACTCTAACCCTCTGACACTGTAAACCCCAATAAACTTTTTCTTCTATAAGTTGCTTTGGTCATGGTGTCTTATCACAGCCATAGAAAAGTAACTAAGATAGGCAGCTTGGAACAGTCTCTAAGAACTAAGAGCCCTGGGGGCAGAAATTCTCTTACCCTAAGGTGAAATCCCAGCTCAATTGTGCAATTGCTTCACAGGGCAACTGACTTGTCTCTGCCCTAGCTTCTTCATCTACACCATGGAATGGGAGCACCCAGCCACAGCACAGTGCTATTAACGAAGATTAAATGACTTAATATAGAAAGCACCCAGATAAGTACCTGTGACATAGTAGTTGAACTAATGTTTTCATTGTCTTCCTTGTTATGCTCTTTAGAGGTAGATCTGTAATGGATTTGTCTTCCTTTCCCTGGGCCATACATTCCCCATGCATCCTACCCACCAATGCCCACAGTAGTGACTGAGAGAGCAAACTCTGCTGTCAGGCTCCACAGAAGGATTGCACATTCCTGGAGGGCAGGCACTTGACATCGCTCTGGTTTATCTCTCAGGGTATCACATTGGCATCCCAATAGCCTGACCAGAGGGTGAAAGGACTCTGGAAAGCTTGCCTCTATATGAATAAAGCAGAAAGAATGAAACAGAAAGAAGCACTTAATATCATTTGTGTGTGTATATGGATGTGTGGATGGTGTATGTCAGGGAGTGTGCGTGCCACAGCGCACATGCAGAAGTAGAAGATACACATTTGTGGAGTTGGTTCTTGTTTTCCATTTTATGTGGATTTGGGGATTGAACTCAGGTCACCATCTTGTACAGCAAGAACCTTTATCTGCAGAACCACCCTAGTGACACCCTTCCCTGTCTCACTTCCAGTGTCTAAGTCAGGCAGCAGCAACAGCTATTGGGATGGGTAGAAAGGATGATAAGAGGGTTCATGCTTGGCTGGCCTGGAGTCTTGCTACTCTCTTTGTAGTGACAGCCTCATGGGCCATTGAGTTTCATGTTTACATTGATGAGGGGGCAGGCCTGGGTTGTGTCCACAAGGATGGGAAAGGGAGAGGTTCTTTCCAGTTTTTCAATCTTCATCTATTCCTCCATTTCCTCAGTAAGAATTTATTGAGTGTTTACTGCGTGTAAGGACTATAGTAGGTACTGAGACTAGAAATATGAATAAGATAAACATTGGTTCTCAAGGGGCTCATTTCTATGTAGGATACTAAGTCAGTGCAGGTGGCTATGTCAAGCTACCACAGTCCGGTTAGCTTAAACAACAGACATCTATTGTCTTGCCATTTTGGAGACTGGAAGTCCATATTTAAGGTGTTGTCAGGCTGGATGCTAGTGAGGGTTCCCTTCCCGGCTTCTAGACAACTACCTCTCACCATGGCTTCTCCCTGGTGTGTGTGCAGGGCAGTGTGGGAGGGCAGGAGAGAAACCATACTCTGTGCCTCGTCTAACAAGAACCCAATCCTCTCAGGTTCGGGCCCTACTTTTATGGTTTCATTTAACCTTAATTGTTTTATAAGGGTTCTATGTCCAAATATGGCCGGAAGCGAGGGCTGAGACATTCACTCTGAATCCAGACGATGTGTTTCACTTCTGAGCAGACTCCCAAGGTAGGAAGATGTTAAGTCTGATAGAAAATTGTTATGAGGGGAGCCCTTGTCCCAACAGCGGGGAATCTGCAATAGCTTCTGGGAGGTGGATGGTTCTGACTTTGTTCTGACAGAGGTGTAGGAGTTATATGGAGAAGGAGAATCCGTGTGAACAAAGGTGTATTCACTCGAAGCTGTGTGTGTTTGTCTGTGGGGTGGTGTGCGGAAGCTACGTGACATTCATTGACCTGTTCATGCGTATCCCTGAATCATTCATCAACATTGCCTGATAGCAGCTCTGCATGCAGACACTGCCTGTGGGGTCCAGAGGAGGTGTGGAGGCTCAGATTGGCAGTTTCCTAAATTATAGGGCCACAGCGTTTGCTTTAACCCAATCAACCTACTGCTAGACACTCACGTTATTTGATTATAGCTGCTGGCCATTGAAAGTCGATTGCAAGTGGCTCCCCAGGCTATGAAGGGGGCCCACCCCTGGTTTAGGTCAGGTAAATATTGAATTATTATGAGGACTTAGCTCAAGGAGAAACGATGGGTTAATAGCTAGAGTAATAGGAGACCACCTTCGATTGGGTTTTTAAGTCATTTTGAATTTATCTTCGGTGGAGCATTTTCTGTCTCTAGTCAAAACACTCCCTTTGTTTTTTCTTCTGCTGCTTCCACTTTTCCTCTTCCTCTCCCTCCCCTGCCCCTGTGATACCTACAACTTAAGAGAAAAGGGGACATCCAAATGATTTTTGTGACAGGTGGCATTGTGGTGCACTGTAAGGTACCTGCGCGTGACTCACGGCCTTTTGTCAGCAAAGGGTCTCATGAAGACTGTTAGAGGGGATGGTGGCTGAGTCCGGTGTGTTCTCTCTCTTCTGCCTGCCACTCTCAGCTAGCGCGTCTCATACACTCACAGCCTTGCCACAGACCTGTCTCTGCAGGTTCTAAACCAGCCCCAAGGCCACTCATGGAGGCGTGCACATCGGTGTGCATTCTTCTCCGAATAATGTCGGTTTGTAGCTTTCAACAGACCCTCCTGTGGGTTCATTAACGGAAAGGGAGCTTTAAAAATCTATAGCTTAGAATAAACCATTTGGAGTGAAATTGTGGCCAAGCTGCAGAGAGAGATCGTGCAGAGAAGGGAACAGTTTTTAAGGCACTGGGAAGCGTTTTCTCCCTGTAATTGTCTTTCTCTGAAGGTTTTGTACTTAACTGCCTTTAGTACACATAGGGTCTGGGGTGTCCTGGGAGAAGAGGGTCCAGCTAGAAGGCAAAGAGTGTTGGCTGAGAAACCCATCAGAGAGAGCTGCTCTTTCGGCTTCATCATGACCCACCCTGGCAGTGGTAACGACTGCAGTTCAGAAACCTCTGCCATTAAGCAGTGTCTGTATAAACGTTACTGGAGTAGGTAGGTCTAGAACAGGCGGAGCCGGCTACAAACCTTCATGGAGTCTGTTGTGTGCAAGGCACTGGTGGAGGCAGGGTGGGGGAGTCGGAGATGGATGATGGGCAAGCTCCAGAATCCCCAATTGATAGAAAACAATGAGTGGAAAATATCCATCTTCGTATTTTTTTTCTTTGAAAATATGGACAGTATGAGAAATATTCCAATAAACAGGCAAAAGCGACACTTTTGTCTCCACTATCTCTGTAATTCAGCATGCTGTGATGACATATTGAAGCATTACAGGTTTATAACTATGATTATGCTGCCGTTTCCAATGCTATAAACTGATGGTTTCATTGAATATGAAGAAAGCTGGATTTGCTTTTTTTTTTCTCCCTGGGTAATGAATATTAGGAACCTAACAAGTGTCTCTACCATGTAGATCTGTAGTCTTCCCAATCCAGGGTTTTTGGGTTTGAAGTATTAAAGCATTGTGCCTCCATAGTCCCGTAATGCTGGTGAGGAAGTGAGCCTTGAGAGCAGGGTGGTGTCATAGCTGCTGAGTGAGTGGCAGAGCTGCCACTGGGACCCTCATGCTCTCCCTCAAGTGGGAGCTCTTCGTTGCATTGTTCCTTTTCCTTCAGACATCTGAGGAACAACACAGGAGCTTCCTACCAGGACCCAGAACATGAGCTCTGTCATGCTGGACAAGCTTGTCTACAGGGCCCCATGCCCTGGTAATACATTTCACATGTATGGGAGCTGATAAGCACTGCTTTCAGTTTCCCTCAAACACACTGGCCCCTCTCTGGCTTTGGAAGGTGTCTCTTATTTTGAGGGGACACATGGGCCTCGTTCTTTGCTGAGTAATGTCAGTACACCTTTGCCCTTCAAGGCTGGTTGATGTGGCAGACCCTTTCTGGCATTGCCAAGAGCACCACTGGTGCTGGTGGCTCTGTCTCCAGTCACACACTGGGTGATGCTAGTGATTCTGAGCCAGGATTGACGACCAGATGTACCTAGAAAGCACCTGGAATGGTGAGAGGAAAGAAGTGATGATTAGCGGCGATGTCAGGAACTAGGGGCAAAGAAAAGCCCAAACCCACCTGCCCAGTTGGTTAGCCCTCAGTGGGTTTACAGCAAGCGAGGGGAAGCTGCTTGCTGAGTGGATGGTGAGGGATTTCAGGGCTCTTGCGTACCCAAGGAGACAGCCGTCATGCCTCTTCCTAGATGGCCGGCTTTCTTCCTGGCTAGTTATTTTCTGCAGTGTGCATGTGTGGAGGTGGGGGGGGTTGAGTCCATGATGTCCAGAGGCCATTGCCTGGAGAAACTGGCTGTCTGTGCATAAGTCCAGTTTTAAAAACCTGATTCTAAGCCATTCTTAGTGGATTCCAGAGGCCTTTAAAGACAAAATAGCTTAAATATTGTGATTTAAGGAATTTCCACCTGTTGGCTCCAGACTTCGGTGGAGTTCATGTACTCTGGGGCCCAGGGACCCAGCAGGAGGGCTGTGATGGGTAGCACAGCCCCCATTGTATGGTTTCACTGAGTCAGGCTCAGGGACACTCAGGGGCAGCTGTAACGAGGAAGGCTTCATGCTAGGTCCTTCACGCTCATGAGCAGAAGGTTTTTCCAGCACTCTCTTGTGAGACATCAAAGTCAACCCAGAAGCAAAATGAGACTGAAGAAGTTAATGATTTACACGAGAGTGCTAATTCACCCCTGAAGATGCATTTTTAAAAAGTGGACAAATGGCTCTTGTCTTGCTTAAGACCTTATAATGAAAAAGTGGGAGTCTGGAAACTTTATAATCGATCTTCTACTTCCACAAGTTCCACACCCATGGATTCAGTCAGTCGGAGATTGAGAATATTTGGGGAACAATGTATCTCAACTGAGCATGCATATATTTTTCTCGTCACTATCTCCTAAACCACACAATGTGACAGCTATCTGCATAGCATTTGAGCTGCATTAGGCATGTCTAGTAATTTAAAGTCTACAGTGATAAGTATACAGGAGAATATATGTAGGCAGAGTGCAAATGCTATGCCAGTTTCCGTAAGTAACTTGAACATCCACACATTTTGTTGTCTAGGTGGGGAACGGTCCCAGAACCCGTCTCCCATGGAGTCTGGCATGGATACCAGCATATGTTAGCAGAAATAACCATCTCTGTCCAGTACAGATTGTCTTCATATGTGTTAAGAGTGCTTCTGCCAGACAGGACATCACAGAAATATGGAATACAGGTTCACGTTGGAATAACTGAGAATTTACTGTGTGAAGCTAGTATGCCAGATTCCGTGTCTCTCAGATAGGCCAGCTGGGGTTGGGATATTTAGTCAGGACAGAATCCTATCACTCTGAATGTGGATTCAAGATATTGGATGCATTGTCCAAGTGTTGTGCAGCTAATGAGTGGGAGAGGTAGGCTCTAACTTGTTCGAAGAGGGAAAGGTTTGTGACAGAGGTGACATCGAGGTTAGGTCATGAGATATTTGTAGAGTTTAACAGCCAGAGATATAAACTGACAGCTTTAGAGCAAACACTAGGAGCAGAAAACTGCTTGGCCAGACATAGGTCGTGTTCAGCAGCAGGGAAGGACTCACTCTGACCTTGCTGTGGACAAGAGTCTCCAAAGGGTCTGCCTATGATAGGCTTAGTTGCTAGCCTGTGAGGTGGAGGATTGTTGGGAGTGGAGCTTAGTGGGAAGAAGTTAGGTCACTGATGTGCCCTCAGTGAGGAAGACCCATGCTCTCTCCTCTCTTGTTTTCTGACTTCCACGAGGTGATGACCTTTGCTTTTCCACATACTCCCCAGCTTGATGTGTGGACTCACCACAGGCCCCAAGCAAGAGAGTCAGCTGAGCGTGGCCCAAACTTCTGAAGCTGTGAGCCGAAATCAACCTTCCTTTGTCTTTACGTTGATGACTTCAGTTGTTTTGTTACAGAAATGGGAGGAAAACAGTCTTGAGCCGCGAGTCTGTTTAGGGACATGCTGGAAACATAATATTAGCACATGATAGAAATGCCGGCAGCTATTGAATTTATTTGCTCCGTTCCAGGTGCTTTATATATTATTAGCTCCTTTGAAATCACCAGAACTTGAGAATCAGCTTTCATTCCCATCGCCAGACAGGGAAACGGGGATGTCTTTTCTTGGAATCAGCAGGTGGGGGTGCTTGGGGCTCAGTTCAAGAGCTCTCCCTAGAGTGTGTGGATGCTCACTATTTGCCTCACCACCTCCAGGGGCTCCCAGCCATGGAAGCCTCAGTGTCAGCCCGGGCGGCTCCTTTTCTTCCATGGACCTCATTTTCCTTAGTGCGCTTTCAGCCCAGCCCAAATCTCAAGAAAAAGGAAACCATAGGTAGGATTTCTCTTTTTAAAATATTTAATTTATTTTGTTACTATTATCTGCCTATGGGTGTTTTGTCTGTCTGTGTGTCTGTGCAGTGTCCACTGAAGCCAGAGGAGGGAGTTGGATGTCACAACTCCTAGAACCAGAGTTAAGAGATGGTTGCAAGCTGCTGTGTGGGTGCTGAGATTTGAACCCAGGTCCTCTGAAAGAGCATCCAATGCTCTTAACCTCTGAGCCATCTCTCCAGCCCCATAAATAGGAATTCTTATTCCCCAGTCTCTACAAACTGCTTCCCTCTTACAAACTCCTCTAGAGCTGGTTGGTGAACTGTTGAGGCTTCGGAACGAGGGGCGCCTTGGAGCCCATGCTGTGGGACTGTGGTTCTCAATATGGGTGGGTTTATGTCTCCAAGAGACATTCTGGGTCAGGAGTAGCGTGAGAGAGGTGAAGTGGGAGCAAGCGCATGTTGGTGTTTGGAGAGTAGAAACTAGAGATGCTCCTAACCAGAGTAGCTTCACTGACAAAGAATTAGCCAACCTGGAATGTCCAGAGGGGAAGGTGAGCAGTCCTGCCTGGGCGGTCAGCCTGGTTGCTGCCATGGGGAGGGCAGACTGGAGCACAGTCTTGGAGACAGCTATGCTGGAGGAAGTCTTGCAGGGGAGAAGGGGGAGGTCTTCCAAGGGAAGCCCTGAGGGCGCTGAGGTAAATATATGTTAAGAAGAATTATAAGAAGAGGATAGAGGTGAAGGCCAGTTCNGTTCAGCAGCCACAGCCCGAGGGAGGTGTCTTATACAGGATGGTCAGAAGTGGGGTCAGGAGCTCATGTTAAATGGTGAGCTGGTTCTAAAGCATTTTGTTTTGATTTGGAGGTTGAAGTTCCCTCCAGCACTTTCCAATGAAGGATGGAAAGAGTGAAGTTGGATCATACGTGAGGATTTTAGTAGTCATCTCAAGGGAAGCTCACATAGATACCCCCAAGGTGCTGTGGGAGAGTCGGGGCCCTGGGTTCAAGTCCCAACTCCTTCTCCAAGTCAGCATGTGAACTTAGTGTGTCCTTGAATCTCATCTGCCTCAACCTCATTACAGGAAACCAAGGGATGTTTGGAGCTTGGTGAAGGGCTAGGCTGTAGACAAGAGAGCCATGGAGGAACGGCCCCTGGTAGCACTTTGCGGAGGAGGGGCTGCGTGGATGAGTGGAATAGCCCATGTTAGAGCTCCTTGGTGACTTTGGGGACAGCAATTTTATTGTTTCATGAGTGCTGCTTCAGTATGAGTTAGCCTGCTTGGCATTACCACAGCATCCAATTATATATTTTTTACAGAGTCGTGTCTGTGTAGACCTAATGACCAATTACTCGTATTAACTTTATGTTTTCCTTAGGTCAGAGGGATGGATACCTTGTAGAGGAGAGGGAGAAGGGATGAATGAGAAAGGGGTGGGGGAAGACAGTCGACAGGAGCTTAACCGTTCTTTCCCACATAATCCATTTTGCTTTGAACTTCCAAACCCCTAGCATTGGATGTTAGAAAGAGTGCCAGACGTTCTAAACTTGGAAATTGTCCAGGCTGATTCAAGGAAGTAGTTTTCTGGCCTCTGTTCATGCAGCCTCCTGAATGGCGGAACGACCACGTTAGCCTTAAGGAAAACACACCAGCCAGCCTTTGATGTTTCGAAATGGTCCATCTTGGTTAAAGTTAGTCCATGGGGTCTGGAAAAGGGGGAACATGGGTGGGAATCTTCATGGGGTTGGAGTTCAACTTTCAGAGAGGTGGGCTGAATCTGCCCAGCCCATGCTAAACTTTGTCCTTGGCAGCCTTTCAAGGGCAGCCCTCCTCGGAGAAGCACAATTTGGGAGCGAATGAGTGTGCAGACCTGTTCCCTTAGAGACAATTAAGCAGGCTGGTTTGATTCTCATGAAAGGAGGTCCCCAGAAAAGCGCATCACCCGCCCGTCCATCCTCGCCCTGCCAAACAGTGGATGTGGGAACACTCTCCATTTCCTTCCGTTGCCTGAGAACCTCCCTTGAGAAAAGGGGTCACATTCCCAGCCTCCCGTGGCCGTTTTCTCCTACCTCCTTAGGTCTTGGTCGTCTCACACGGTGTTTAGGCCCCATTCCTAAGACACAACTGTCTCTTTGAAGTAGCACAAGAACCATCTTTCTGTTGAGGTTTTAGCCAGTTGATGGTCTTTCTCCATTTTCCTGGGCTGCCAAGCTGCCCACATATATTCTTTGAGAGGACGGTTCTAATGTTGAGCAACTGTGAGAAAAAACATGACTCACTTTCTATCCTGGTTGCCTTGAGGAGTCTAGATGGTCCATTTGATTTTCTGAAGGTGGGGGTGTGGGCCTTGGAGGTGGTTAGGTGGGTTTGTGTGGAGTGGGCTGTGTTTTCTTTCTCATGGTGAGACTCAAACCTTGGGAGGGGAGAAGGGTCAGTGAGAAAGTTTGGAAGGAAACACACTGAGGTTCCTGTGACAGCTGTGCTTGGACTTGACAGTGAGAAGAGGAAATTTAACTGCACACCCTCCACCCAGAGTTCATGTGTGTATTTATTGTTGGGATGTTTTAGAGCATATTTGATAAAAAACAAATTCCACCCCAATTCTGCTAAAATGTGATTAATATCTTTTATTACATATTTTCTCCCCAAAGTTGTACATCCATATTATGCTGTAACTCGTCTTTGCTACTTAGCAATATAGAATGTTTTTGTCGCTGTAGAAGAATGTACCTATTATAACACCACTCACACTTAGAGAAAATATTTGTGTTTACAGTACTCTAATTTATTTAGCTGCTGTACTGTATGTGGCTAGCAAAGCCAGAGGTAGTTTATCCACTAAGGGAGATAAGCAGCTTGCTAAACAGAAATAAATGTGTACTGAGAAACTTACAGTGCCGGGGAGGAAGACTACTCAGTGTTGAACATGTTTCTCAGTGAGGAGAGTGCTCTACATTTCGAGAGTATTCAGGGACTTAACCTGACTTTAGCTTTACATAGAGTTAATGGATTTCAACTATGGGAGATCAAGGAGAGAAGCCTGCGCAAAGATCCTATATTCAGAAACAGACTAGAATGTTCATGAACCTGAAGGGAGACTCGTGCAGCTGGAAACACTGTGTGTGAGTGTGTGTGCATGCATGTGTATGTGCATGCATGCATGTGTGGGGTGTGGNTGTGTGTGTGTGTGTGTGTGTTCACAGTGGCCAGAAGAGGGCATTCAGAGATAGAGTAGCAGGCATTCATGGGCTATCTGGCTTGTTCTGTGGGTGCTGGGATCTGAGCTCTGGTCCTCCTGATTGCTCAGCAAGCACTCTGGACTGCTGAGCCATTGCTCTCGCCCCTTTGTCCGCTTTTCTACTGATACACTTTCTCATGATTTACAAAACCTGATTTCATGCATCCTCTCCCCAAGGTGTGACATTCCTTGTTACCTGCCTTTAGTCCTGCTTCTGAAAGTTCTGCCGGTGTTATTCCTGTGTAGTCCCTGCCAGTTGGTGGCATGCCTTGGAAGTTTGCTGCCAACCCAAGGTTAATTAAATATCCACCTGTGGTTTTTACCATTTTCTACATTTAAATGTAGCATCAGTCTGGGAGCACATGTGTGTACTGGGAGGAGTGAGGACATGGTTTATTGTTATCTAAATGATTGGCTAGTTGTAGAAACAGTGTTTATGGAATAGTCTGTCCTTTCCTGCTGTTTTGAAATAGCACATTCACAGTGCACTGACACTGTGTAGATATTTGGGAAGGTTCCGAAGCTTCTATTATTTGCCATTGATTTGATGTCTTCTCTTTGGCTGGTACCTTCCTATTTTACTCCTGTACCCTTTAAAATCTGATAGAACGAATCCCCACTCATTACTCTTATTTTTTTTTCCAAAATGTCCTCAGTCCCAGGAAATTATTCTTCTGGATAAATTTTAGAATCATTTAGTTAATTTCGCAGATTAATTTGGGGACAAGTGACATCTATTCGATACAAGTATCCTCAGAAAAATGGCAAAGCTCTCCATTATCTTAAATCTCCTCTCGGATTATTGAGTAGAAAGGACGCCTTTAAAGGAAGCAGCAGCCTTGAAGAACTTGCAGTTTCACCTAGAACAATACCACGACCCAGAGAATGTGATCAAAGTGAACACCAGGCTGATACCAGGACACCGAGGTCCCTCTGTGGTGGGTTGTGTTCTCCCTGAGGCTCTAGTCCACTGGGAAGACCTCAGCCATGACTCTGAAGAGCTGTGGAAGGTAAGGAGAGTGACATACAACGCTCATTAGTGCTAGGTGCCCTCCTCCGTACTTGGCACAGGTCTCTTTCACTCCCGACATGACCAACAAATGAGTTCTCGTGGGCTGGTTTTTAAATCTGACTCCAAGACCCTGGAAAGCAATAAAAAGAGGGCAGTGACGATGGGGCAGGGGATAGATGGTATGTGTGCCTTGGCAGGTAGCTGAAAATGCTCGGCGATGTTGCCCTTATTGAATTGAGAGCGCCACCTGCAGGCAAAGCTGCAGGCATAGTCCTTTGGTGCCAGGGACAAAGGGGAGAGAGGTGTCCATCTCTCTTGTCTCAAAGTCAGTCTGGACTGTGAATGGTTTAGTGCCCTGTCTGTAAAGCAGGGCCTCCAGGCTTGTTTGTATCTTCTGTTCTGCATGGGGAGTTCGATGGGAATTGACTCCCCATGACTTCCCACCCAGCTGGGAGGCACATCTGGAAGGGGGATGAGAGGGGCGGTGGGATGCTCCAGGTTCTGCCTGCAGCAGCTGCCTTACTTCTATAGCCTGGGCTGGCAAGATCGGCTCAGCTTTGCTATTTTTAAAACTGTCCGCTATGCTCTGGTGGAGGCTGCCTGCACCTCAGTGCTGAATCATGATCCAGCCTGCTAATTACAGCCGTGCCTGTGGCCTGCCAAATACCCAGATGGGCATCTGGTTCTGCATTTTTGGGTTCCTGCAGTAGGACAGACAGGATGACAGACACTCCCAGAGGCAAGGGTTCCAGGCAGGCCCAGTCAGTAATTCTGTGGTGCTCCTTACCTTTGGGCTTCATAAAGAAATTTGTAGCTGCCACACCAAGCAGTACCAGGTTGTTACAGTTCACATATTAGAATGAGGGGCTTTCGGACTTTGTGTATCAGACGTACATATTTCAGCCATCAAAGTTGCTCTCATTCCCTCTCCTAGACTAGAGCAGGTAGCACCCACATGTAAACCGCACTAAAAAGAATATGTGTGACACACACAGGCTGATGTATGAGGTTGACTGTGTGTTTTCTTAGAAGCCAGTTTTACCGGGGCCATTATAATATTTCTGGAACAATAAGGAATGAAGATTTGTTCCTCCAGGGTGCTGGAGTCTGCTGTTCTTTCTCCCTGGGTGCCTGTTAATGCATTCTCTCTTTAATGCCCCTACCTGTGAGGTCATGGGACTAAGAAGGGCCACATAGCCCTCCTGTGAGGACTTGACATCCATACTTTGTCTTCTTTCTGGAATGTCTTAGATCCAGGTTTCAGTGGTTGCTACAGGCTTGATATCATGACCTGCGGATAGAGGCATCTAAAGGGCTGAGTGTTCACAGCCCTTCCTTACCTTTGGCGATGGTGTGTCTCTCGTGAGACATTTTCCCATCGCATTTTAAAATGCAAGGTGGTTGGTTTTCAACAGCTATGAGCTGCCGTGTGGGTGCTCATCTGGGTCTCCCCTCTCAAGCAGAGCCCTCACCTCATCAGGCGTTACTAGGATTGGTCCCTTTGACCCACCAGAGGGTCAGAGAAGCTAGTGCTAGATTTCTGTCTGTCCTGGGAGACAGGGCACAAGGGCTGAGCAATGTGGAGGGAAGAAGGGACAGCCAGGCTGTGACTCCCCGGTCCCCAGGCAAAGGGCTGCTTGCTTCTTCACAACATCAGTTCCATTCTTAGGGTGTAGACAAACCCACAGGCCTGCAGCACAAGCCAGATGCTCTTCTAGGATCTGGCTGTGTGCAGTCAACTTCAGAGAAGGCAATTTGTGCAAGATGATGATGGTTCTCTTTTCTGCAATCTCTTGTGGGGAGAATAAAGAAAGACAGCTTCAAGGGCAGCTGCCAGGGGGTGGGGGCTGATGGAATGAATGTCTTCAGTTCTGTTGACTGAACAGATTGCCATCTGCCTCCCTCAGGACTGCTGGAAGTGTCCTCATGATAGTGAGGACACTTATAATGGGCAGGCCTTAGGGCTGGCCCATTTTTGGAAAGCAGTGGGTACCAGGCTTCTGCATCTTGCAGGGTCTCTGATACACCATCCACAGAGTTTGACTAATTAGTGTTGCCTGACTCCCCTCCCATCTCGGGAGGCTTTATGCAGACTCTGTGGTTGAGTCACCATAGACTCCAGGGGCAGGCTATGGACTGTAGGAGTTACAGATTTCACAGTTGTGAGATCCTAGTGGGTAGCGGGTGTGGTGGTCTGTTCCTGGAACCTCACTCCAGCTGTGGGAGGGACCACGCCATGGAAAGACCACAGCACTCCCAGGGCGTGACAGGCTGGAGGGGAGGTGGTTGGTTGGGATAATGATGCCTTCTATCCCACCCCATCACTGCCCAGCTCATCCCTAGCCCCTGTCCTCTCTGACTGCCCCCTTTGATCTTGGCTCTCTCCCCTTTCCCCCTCCCCAGGTTAGGAATTCCTGGAGATAGAGTTCACATTTAGTTTCTTCCCTTGTCTCCGACTTAACTGCTCAGCCCACAGCAATCTGGTTCCACCCCCACCATGCCACTGAAATTATCCTGGTAAATGTCACCTCTGAAGACGTGTGAACAGCAGATCTGGGTGAGCTAGCCGTGGGTCTTGTGAGCTCTTTTCTCCCTCGGGCTTAGCAGGGCTTGACATCAGCACCCTCTCTGCCATGACGGTAGGGTATTGCTCTTTTCGCCCCTTCTTCCTCTGGCCATCCCTCCCCTCTCCTCAGAGACCTAGGTTCTCTTCTATCTCAGACCACTCAGGAGATGGGCTGTGTGACCTCTCCCCTAGAGTTTGATGCTTTCTCCTTCGTATTTCTTTCTGACCCTGACGAGGAATTTTAGCTGCATATGGACATGTTCGCTGTATTGCCCCCCCACCTACATCCTAGCTGATCTAGATGGGATTACACCTCACCTTCCAATTGCTTCTCTCTGTATTCCCCCCATCTCGGTGATGTGCTATGGTCTGCCTCTTCCTCAGCGACATTCTCTTGTCCCCATACAAGTCTGCCCTGGCAGCTCTCCATCAATGGCATGGCCATTGCCTTCCTCTACGTGCATTTCTACTGACCTCATCCAGGCTCTCAATCCAGTTGCTCCTGGGCCATTGAACACACCTCTTAGTAGGTTTTTGTCTGCTGCTAGCACCTATCTGACCCACTCTCCTTTCCGAAAAAGGAATCGTTGGTATTGTTTGTGTATGCTACCTGCCTCAACTCACTGAAACTCAATCCCTGATGTAACTGTGTTGAAAGCTGGAACTTAATATGAGATTATTAAGTCGTGAGTTTCTACCTTTGTTAGTGTTCTTATCTTGGGAGTGGATTAGTTGTGAATAGAGGTCAGCCCCCTCTTTCCTGCTCTCTTTCCCTTCTTTCTGCCCCAGGGTGGTGCAGCAAGGATGCTCCCACCAGCTTTGCCTCCCGACTTTGAACTTTGCAGCCATCAGAAGTGTACGAGACAAACCTCTGCTCTTGTGTAAATTCCCCGATCTGTAGTAGTCTGTTAAGATCAACACAAAGTGGACTGGGCCATCAGCGGCTCCAGTACATATCTGCTTGTGTGTTCTACTGCTCGGGTTTTGGGTAGAAGGAGACTCCAGAGCATGGTCCCCACAGCCCTCTGCAACATCTGCCTTGTCTCTCCCCAGCCTCAGTTTTGCTCTTTCTCCTGTTGCTCCCCCTCACACAGCTGTTTGTTCAGCCAGTGGACCTGATTTCAGAGCCGCTGAGATCCCTCTGAGCATCGTGGCTCACAGTCTCACACCTCAGGATGCCCCCCTTCATTGTTTTCAGAACACTACCTTAAACAGAGATCGAATGGCTTTAGGAAGCCGTAGTTAATCCATTCCTCCATTTCTGCCGGAAGATATGTGTACACACAAACATCCCTGTTTGGCACCAACATGTATTTCCAATCACATCTGAATTTTTAATTTGCGTGCATGGGACTGTTTGCCCTGGATAAGTGTACTATTTTCCTCTCACCTTTTTAAAGAAATGAAAAATAGTTCAAGCATTCCCTGAGAGTGCAAAGACCTCAAGTGGAGCAGATCCAGTCTACCTGAGAGAGAGGCTCGGCCCAGAGGCTGGGTGGCCTCAGCACATGGCCTCTCAAGGGCTTTCTTAAGGGGTTTGGTGTGCTCATTTTCTTACTCCAGGCCACTCTTATTTATTCTAAAACCAACAGTTTTTCCCACTGAGAGCAAAAGTCACCCTGAGTGATGACTCTGCCAACTGACCAGGTAGCAGGTAGCTATCTATGCAAGTGAGGCTGGCAAGAAGCTAGATGAATTTATGCACTGCTCACAACTGCAGGCACGTGCCTCTGGGCTCCCGGGCTACGGTGGCCTAATTGCTGTCTTCTGAGCAGATGGCTCACTCCTGTGCTAAGGCTGCCTGAGAGATTCTGCTATTAACAGCCGGGTTGCAGCAAGAGCTTCCATTACCCACCGCCCCCCTCCCCCAATCTCCAGGAGTTCAGTACTTGGATCCTTATATTCTCCCTCACACCTCAAGCTAAATTTAGACGTTGGAGGTTTCATCCACTCAACAGTCTCTGGGTAGGCTCTGTGAAGTTTCATTCATTCATTCACGCATGGAGTTGCTGAGAGAGCCATGGTGACGGTGGGGTGGAGCCCCGTCCTCCTCCAAGACGGGAAAGCACACTGAGGACAACACCAAGTGAAGAGTACTTTAAAGAAAGTGAGATGAGGTCAGGCAGTGGTGGCACAGGCCTTTAATCCCAGTACTCGGACTACAGAGGCAGGTGGATTTCTGTGAGTTCGAGGCCAGCCTGGTCTAGAGAGTGAGTGAGTTCCGGGACAAGTTCTGACCAAAGTGAGAAACCCTATCTTGAAAAACAAACAAACAAACAAGGAAGGAAGGAAGGAAGGAAGGAAGGAAGGAAGGAGAGAGAGAGAGAGAGAAAGAGAGAAAGAAAAAGAAAGAAGGAAAGAAGGAAAGAAAGAAAGAGAAAGAAAGTGAGATGACTTCCCACTTCCCTCTGGAAAAGAGGTTGGCAAGATGGCAAAGAGTGAGGGGACAGAGGGAACCCCTGGAAGGCTGCTAACACTGCCCTTTGCTGCCACCATGGTGGCCAGTCGTTCCCAGGCTGCAAACTCGGAAAAAAGTTCTCCTAGCTGTGCGAGTTGTGCTAGGGTCCCAAGCTATGGGTGTGATAACCTTTGAACCCCTCTCATGTGTGGTAGGCATTTAGTGAGACAGAATTGGCCTTTGATTTGGAGGCAGAGCCTCTTGGTTCCAAGTGCAGACTGAACATTCGCTGGGTGGAATTTGACAAGCCCCGTAGAAACAGGCAGACGGAAGCTCTCCATGGCCATCAGCAGGAAGCTGTTGTGTGAGAAAAGCAGATACGTTCCCATCTGTGGTCCCGTTTGCTAAAAGCTTACCGGTAAATAAGACAGAAACAAGACTTTGGCACAGAACTGTGACCTCTGCGTGGAGCTTAATATAGGAAAGGCGTTTCCCTGTACTGCTTCTTCCAGGCCTGGCTCCCAGCAGCCCCTCAGAGGCATCCTCTTCACGCTCACACTGCCCATGTCACTGCCTCCACATATCTAGCTCTGTTGCTTATATTGGCCTTTATAATATATTATATTATACATAATATATTATAAATCTTGATTTATAGGATTAAATATTAAAAATATGAAGTACTACCTATATATTGCAAAATGTAGAGCATCATGATGGTTTCCTCCTTCTATTCACATTCCTCCTTTCAAAGAAGGCTTTTCCTGGTTTTTGATTAAGTCAGTAGCTGTTTACAGTGACTTGTAAGTGCCTAAGACGAGAAGTGTAAAGGTGGCATTTCTTTGTCTCACGTATAACCTTCTATTTTTCAGGGGTTAACCATAACTGTTGTTGTTCTATAATGACTTTGGTGCCTCCATAACCCTTTCCTAAATCTACACACTCTGTCTGTATTTACATATCTGATTGTTTCTGGCGATTGCACACACATGCGAGGCAGGCAGTCTTAAACACTGACTTGCATCTCAGTCCCTAAATTTTTTGATACCATTTTTTCATATAAACAGTCCTGTTTCCAACTCCTTTATGACCCCCTAGAGTTGTCCTCCCTGGCCCTTTCTGGTAACAGTTCTTGATTCCCACGGGCTCATCTCTGGGCTTGCTTCCCTTGATACTCAACTACTCTCCTGTGTTGCTTTCTCTGTTTCTGAATCTCCATCTGTCCATTTCTTGGGCTGCACCCAGATTTTAATTGAGAACATTTTTTTCGGCCCTGTGAGTATAGAGGTGACTATTCTGAGACTCGACTGTCTAAATATGGCTTCCTCTTCTACCTTCACATTTACCTGGCAGCTTGGTAAAGTTTAAGTTAAAATTAATTTCCCTTGGAATTTTGAAGGGATCTCTTTAGAATCTTCTAAGTTCTGGTATCTCTGTTAGGTGTAATGTCACTCTGATTCCTGTGATTATATGTGGTCTGACCTCTTCCCTCTTCTACCTCTCTGCACGGCCTAGAATCTTTTGATTATTCCACTTCTCTGAATTGCCCCAAAGTTGTCATCATGGAGGTCTGTTCATTTATTGTGGCCTTTCAGCTTGAAAACTGAGGCCTTTGATTTCATGAAGTGTTTTCCATATTGTTTCTTTGATTCTCTCTCTCTCTCTCTCTCTCTCTCTCTCTCATTTTTCGAGACAGGGTTTCTCTGTAGAACAGCCCTAGCTGTCCTGTGAAATTGCTCTGTAGACCAGGCTGGCCTCGGACTCACAGAGATCCTCCTGCCTCTGCCTTCCAAGTGCTGAGATTAAAGATGTGCTCCACCACCGCCCGACACTTCTCTCTCTTCTTTTTGTATTTCCATTCAGTAAGGTGGTAAAACTCTTGTTTTTCTTTAAATCCTCTCTCTCAGTTTTATTTGTCTGCATGTCTTTGTAGTTCTCTGGGCAGAGAGTTTTCTAAAAATTTTCCTCCAGACTTCTGTAGACCTTTTCCAGCTACCACACACAGCACTTTCTGTCTCTTTTTAAAATGACATTGATGGGCACACTATGGTCTTGTATGTCTCAGAGGGTTATTAATTGCAGTATTTTCTTTCTGAATTGCTTTATATGCCGCACTTTCTTTTCCCTTTTATTAAAAACAGATTATTTTCTCATATAATATATCCTGATTATGGTTTCCCCTCCCTGGTCTCCTCGCAGCTCCTCCCCACCGCTCCTCTAATCTGGATCCAATCTCTGTCTGTCTGTCATTAAAAAAGAACTGGCTTCTAAGAGATAACAAAAAAAACAACAAAATAAAATATAATAAAATAAAACAAAACCCATCACATCAAAATTGGACAAGGAAAGCTAAGGGAGGGAAAAGATCCCTAAGAGAAAGCACAAGAATCAAAGACCCACTCATCCACACATTTGGGAGTCCCATAAAAAGACTAAACTGAAAACTATATTACACTATGTATTCAGAGACCCTGGTAGACCCATGTCAGTCCCATGCCTGCTGCTTCTGTCTGTTCTTACTCTCTTTGCCCCCATTATTTATGTATTTATTTGTGTGAGTGGCCATAGGTATGTGGGCACATGTGTGTAAGCATGCATACACATGTGTACACTTATGTGTAGCGATCAGAGGCTGATGTTAGGGACCCTGCTACCCTCAGCCACCCTGCCATTTTATTTTCAGGGCCTCTCACCAGTTCTGCTGGTCTAACTGATCAGCTTGTCCAGGCATCTCTGCCTCCACTTCCAAGGTCTGGGACCACAGACAGTGCAGAGTTCATTTGGCTGTGAGGTGGGTGCTGGGGATACAGACTCCCCTTCTCATGCTTGAGCCACCTGTACTTTATCCACTGAGCCATCCCCACAGCCCCACACTTTGGATTTCAAACTGGGAACTTCCTTGTCTATAGGTTAGACTGAGACAAGAAGGTGCGCTCTAGTTCATGAATCGGGGCTTGTCCGTTCTTAGGCATCGCTGACTTGGATTGACCTGGAGTTTAGACACATTCCTGAGGGTAGGTGACGTTAAGCATAAACCCTGACTCAGTGCATCTAGAGAGATTTTCTCTGAAGTTTTTTGTGTTTTCCAGGTAGAGGGCTCCTAAACAGATAACCTGTCCTCCCTACTGTGATGGGGAGTGGAGGTCACCAGGAGGCACAGTGGGCAGACTAATACCTCCTTACACATTTCAGCCCATCCCTCTGTTTCCAGCCCCGTTTCTGTCTCTCCACTCTGTAGAACCTGGTACCTTCCACTCTCCTCAGTCTGGGGCCTCTGATATTCGGGTTCTTACACCTTTCTGATTCTGCTGGGTCCTTTATCACATTTCTTCAGAGTTTCTTCTCATTTCTGGAGTGTTGAGGAGGGAGAAATGATCAGATGTTCGGTTTATCACATTCAACAGAAGTGCTAATTTCACTTTAATGTGTTTTGGAATGCTTTTTTAAAATTGATAGAATCACAGGCACTCATCTGTGAGGCTCTTCTGCCTGATCTGATTGGGTCCTGATGCTCCCCTTTGAAGGTCCTTACCCTCAGTTTAGTGTGTGTGTGTTTGCGTGTGCACGTGTGTGTGTGAATGTATGCTCTGTGTGAGAGTGTGTACACACATGTGTGTGCATGTGCAAACAGGCAGAGAGGGACTGAGTGACTGAAATGGATGGGGTTGCAGCTCCCAGGCTGAAGGTGCACCTACTCTAAACTTTAGGCCCTATCTCAAGCCCTGCCTGTCAGGGTTGAGCCTTGTATATGTGCCAACTAGCGTGTTTACTGAAACATTTGAGATTATAGTCAGGATGGGAAGGATGACCTTGGACAAAGAAGGGAGGGAGGGGGGACCTGGGACAAGGAGGGAAGGCTAGGCTGTGGAAAGAGAGGTCATTTGACTGAGGTCACTCCTATCCCAGGTCAGCAACATGGATAAGACACCTTGGTAGGCACTTGGCAGTCTTCATTCCGTGTGCCAGCAGCTCATGGTCATGGATGGACCTTGGACTGGAAACATGTCAGAATATGTTTCATAGCCTCTATGAGCCTCTCCTAAAATGATCCCATCCATCCTAGGGCCTGTATAGGTAGAGGGGTGTATAGCATTCGGAGCAGGAGATTGATTAGGGGCAGGAGATGGGCTCAGGAGGACGTTTTACTCTGGGATTTTAGTGGCCCGTTACAACCCTGAAGGGAAGGTTGTCCGTGGAAGCACCTGTCTTCCATGACTGATTTCTATTACTGAGGATGGCAGACTAACTCACTGCAGAGTGCTCAGTCATGTTTCAGTGACCAGACTGTATGTTTCTAAAAGTCTGGAATCCAAATTACAACATTAGAGCTAACTAATGACCTTGGGTTGAAGTGGTCAAAGCTAAGGAGCTTTATCTGTGTCCAGGCAGCGAACTAGCAAGGCTGATGTCAGGTAATGTCCATGTCTGGAAATGGTTGCAGACACCAGCAGCAATAAATAGCCGAATTTTGCAGGGGAGCTCACTGGAATAATTTAATCACAGAGATGCTTGTTGGAATTTAGATACCATGTCTGAAAATAGAGATGTAATATTTTCTGCAGATACGTATGCATACGAGAACATGTAAAACAGCTTGTTTTGAGGTAGCCTCACTATGCTTCTTAATAGCACCCTGCAAATGCTTTTTGAACCACATCTTATGTATTTTATGTCCTTATAGAGCGTTCTACACAAAGCACCCCGACTGCTGTTTCATTTACCAATTGGCATTTCCCCAAGAGGACTAGAATGCAGGAGCTACAGAATAGGAGGGCTTGTAACCAGTGCCACCCAGGTGACTCTGCTCGACAGCCATGTTTCAGTTCCACGAAGAAGAACACAGGTGGAAGGTCGGGGAATTAGGGTTGGGAAACGGAAAACGGCCCTTTAAGACTAATAAAGGGCAGGCTTGCATTCTCACCCCTTAGCAGTTGTGTTCAACAAACCTGGGCATTTTGTTGCTGCCCTTTAGTGCATAGAGGGGTGAGGTGTTGGGGTAAGACAGAGAGAATCTCACCATTTCTTTAGCATGTCTGGGTTGGTTCTAGCAAGCTGAGGCACAAAGCCCTGGTACTCCTTAGCATGAATCCTCCTGTGGGAGCAGAAGGCTTTATCAGATAGACTTTCCAGCCTGCTTAGAGAGGAACATGATGTGTAAGACGAGGCCTCATTCAGCATCTAACTTCATCGGGAGAATTATGGTTCAACTCTCAGGCCCCAAGGACCACGTTTGCCATGTGGGGAGGGTAGACTCGGAGGTGCTGGACATGATGGAAGGGTGTTGAGCAGATAACGTGGCGTGAGGGGGCTCTCCAGCCAGGCTTATAGTCGCTTTTCAGAGCCATTCGGCATGCTCAGCTCCAGTCACACGTGAACACAGGTTCATCTAAGTTTTTGCTGGAAGTGCTGGAGTTTTGTTGGTACACAGGGTCCTCCAGCTGGCTTGGAATGAAAAGAGTAAAGAGAAGAGAAAATGCTTGCCTTGGGGAGCTCTGTGGCGTAGGGAACTGATCACGTGGTGCAGACCAGTCTCTGTGATGCTGGAAGAGGGAAGCATGTTGTGACCTCCAGAGGGCCACCACGTTAGATCTGAGTGACCAATGCCACCGTTGGCATCACTGCCATCACCAGGGTCAGCAGTGCAAATCTGATGTGGAGGTGTAAGCAAAGGAATAAGGTGACCTTGGGGTAGACCTTCAGAGTGGGCCAGTGCAGGGAAATGTCCGTGGAAGGCACTCATCCGGTGGGACAGCTGCTGCGTCTCTGGCTGAGTCATGGTGGTAGGAGGTGGGGAATGAAGCAGGCATTGGCATGCAGGGTGCAGGAGTCTGGTGGAACCAGGCAACCCTGTGTGGGACTGGCAATCCCTACTCCCCACTGGGCCACTCTTCTCCTTTATTCTTTGGCGATCCTTCCATCTTTTCTACATGACAGAGAGGTACTTCTGTGACGTGGGGGCCTCGGTGGTTCCATGGGGCTATCCCACCATAGGGCTCCCTGTTTTTACATGAAGCCCAACAGCTAGCGATGGTGAGTGGTACCCTGAGACTAAGTACGGAAATCAATCGTGCCTACAATCTGTTTACTCGAATCTGTCTCCACTGCACTTGAACTCCGTGGCTCCTGTTGCCTGGGGTGCTAACTGTACATTAGCAGCATGAGGCAGGAGACATGCGGTTTTATTTCTATTAATGCCAGGAGAGCGAGGAAGTTAAAAGCAGTAACTAGGACAAACAATGCTCTTGTTGGCCGGTTCTCCTTCCGCCGTCTACTAACCTGTTTTCTTTTTCTTCGCGTGGCCTTCATTTCCTCACCCGTTGTTCTCTGAACCTCCTCGGTTAAGAATTAAAGTTTGATGAGAAGAGGCCATGAGGGTCGAAGGAAAGATGAAAGGCACTTCTGTGGGAGTCAGGAGGTACATGGTGCAGGTGGGAGAAGGGAGGCCCTGGGGAATTTTCCCAGCAGAAAACTTCTGTTTCTTAAATATGAGGCGAGAGCTGTGATAGGTGGACTGTGGTTCAGTCAGAAATCTAACCCTTCAAGTTGTGGCCCCTTTATGGCTATCCCTGCTGCCGTGTGCCCATGAGCTTTTACGGTAAGGGTGGCCACTGAGAACTTGTGAGCCCTCCTACTGAGACCGTGCTTTGGATGAGTGTGATGATGAGGATGGATGTGAGTGGTCGTCCCAGAGAAATGAGAGGAGCTTGTGATAGCACAACGAAGGAAGAGTTCCCCCTCTCTGCTTCCTCCCAGTCCTGTCCAGCCAGCCTTCTACCTGTCTAGCCATCTCTCCATGCATGTGTGCCTCCATCAAGAGACTTGGCTTTAGGGGTCCACCCGTGTGAAAGGCCAGGAAGGAAGGACTTTAGGGATGCAAGTCTAAGCAGAAGTGGACCCCTTCCCAGAGCCTAAAGTAAAAGATGAGCACAGGACCTGGTGGCTAATGATAATAATAATAACAATAATAATAATAATAATAATAATAATAATAATAGATGAAGTACCAGGGACAGTTACAATTTAAGGCAGAAGATGTTGAGCCTACAGTATAAGCCTGTGGGGGAAGGACAGGGAAATATCTGGCAGAGATACTTTTTTTTTTTTAACAGGATCATAGGGTTTGAAGTCAGAGCAAACATCTTAAAGGTATATCCTCATACATTATTGATCCAGAATTGGATCATATAGGTAAATGATGATAGTCATTCATAATCTGAAAGTTTTACCTACATGTGTGCTTCTGCCTTCTGAGTCTAAATACAGAATTGGTTTAAATATAACACCTTTTCTGAGCCAAACATGGGGTACACACCTGTAATCCCAGTATTTGGGAGACTTAAGCTGGAGGGTTATGAGTTCAAGGCCAGCCTGAGCTATGCCAAGGGCTGAAGATGTAACCCAATGGCAGAGGATTTGCCTGACCTGTACAAGGCTCTGGATTTGAGCCCTATCACCACACAATAAACACATACAAAATCCTTTTCTCACTCTTCTTTATATTTACTGATAAGTCTGTGAAATCGAGGTGTTTGCCCAGAAGAGCAGTAGGCTGGATATGAAGGAAGGTGTTAGAAAGGGAGCTGAGTCCCAGCAAAGGATAATAACCGTGTGGCAGCTCAGAATTGGTAGTCAAGGTGGAACATGGTGCCTGGTGGTTGCTGTCTTGCGCTAAGCTGTCCAAGGCCAGATGGATTAGCCAACACCAGGTCAAAATGACTTTGTGGACCAGAAGTCTGTGTGCTGTCTCTAGAGTCAGGGCTCTCCACTGAGGAGTCAGGTCTGTCCCTGAGTGGCTGACACTCTGAGGATCCTGAGGAGCTAGCCGGCCAATGGCTAAAGGAAGGACACAGCCCCAAATGCAGCTGCCAGTACCTGGGCTGGCAGTCAGCTGAGTCTGCCTGTGGCATTGAGCCCTGAAGATCTCCCTGAGGTCAGGATCTGGGGACAGAGTGAGTCTTGGGAGAAGATCAGTGGACACAGAGGCAGCAGCTTTCGTTGGTTTTCTGTCACCTAGAGAGGTTCAAGGGGTCCTTGGGTGCCACAGGTGGTACTGTCCCCGCAGGGAGATTTAGTTTAGTTAACTCTGGTGGTACAGACCTGCAACCTCGACTTGACTGCTCAGAAGACTGAGAAGGAGAGCTAGCAAGTTCTAGTCCTACCTGGGATACAGAATGGGTTCAAGGCCAGCCTGGGCACCTTTAGCAAGATCCTTTCTCAAAATAACAAGTAAAACCAGCTAAGGGTATAGTTTAGTGAAAGACTGCTTATGTGAGGATCTAGGTTCATTTTCTGGTATCTCCAAAACAATTAAAGATAAGAAGATATATATTTCATCGAACTGGTGCTTTTCAAATGTTGAGGACGTTAACAAAGGAGATCTTACGTATAAATGCAACATCTTACTAGATCTTTGGACAGGAATTTTGTATGGCAGGCCCACGTAGATGGCACCCCACCCAAGAGAACTGGGCAGGCAAAAGCTCTGCTGTAATGCTTGACTGGATTTGGATAAGCTTGTTTCCAAATGCACGGGGCTGTCTGTGGCCTGACAGTGTCTATCATCCCCTGGTTGAGTTATGGGAGCCATGAGTCGGGTAGCACAGTACAGAAACCCCAGAGTAGAAGCTGGGCCATTCTCTGCAAGCTCCCACAGCCTCGTGGTCCCAAGTGGTGAGGTCACCAAGTCATGTTGGAAGGCTGTGAAAGGAAAGTCACTTTCTCTTGTTCTGTGTGGGGGTGTGAAGTCAGAGTATCGGGTGTAGAGGAAGTGTGCCTTGATGAAGCCTGCTGTGGTTTAGTTGTCTTGCCCTAGAACTTTGTAGGTTAGCCATAACTTCCCGAGTAATCACTCTTGTCCTTTCTTAGAGTATGTCTCCTCTCGTCTGTCTATTCTTTCTTTGGGACATTTTTGTTAGAGCATGTCTCCTCTCTGTCTGCCTCCCTCCCTCCCCCATGTCTCTGTGTCTCTGTCTCTGTCTCTCTCTCTTCAGCAGTGCTGGGGATAGAAGCCAAATTCTTATACATGCTAGTCAAGTATTCTACCCCTTAGCTACATCCATGTCCCAAGTCATGGTTTTCTAATTTTTCCCCCTCATGACAAAATTCAATTAAATGATGATGCTATTTGGGAATTCATTTGGTTTGAATTCATTTGTTGATTTACTCAAGTAAAGACCTTGGCATATGAGAGGGCTTTCTTGCCTTTGGGAGAAGACAAAAAAGGGATGCTAAAGCCAGGCCACATAATGGACCCTTTGGTTCTGGCTGGCCGTAGAAATTGTTCTTAGCTTGGATGCCTGGGTTCCTTTTACTCTTGGCTAGTTGAAGGCAGAAGAATGACTGGATTGTGCCAACTGCATGGTGGAGAATGTGTCAGAGACACACAAAGAGAGTGTCACACTGGAGCTCAGGGCACTTGTCCTGGACTGTGGGGTGGCATGTGAGGAAGTGCTGGGGTCACACTTGCTGACTTTCCCATGAGGCCCTCAGATGCGGATGGCATCTGATGCTGCAGAGGGGTCCCCTAGCTGGATGTCCTGGAGGTTCATGTAAGGTGGATCCTGCAGCAAGAGAGGTCTGTACTTGGGCAGGCCTGCAGGGGAGAAAGACAAAACACAGCTGCGTGTTATTGATCCTGCAGCTTTAGAGAAGTGGCAGCTTCCTCGGAAGTCAATTCTTCATTAGCCGAGCTTTAGCGTATCCTAAAGATCCATTGTGAAAATAACCATTTTGGATGAGAGTCCTTCAAAAAGAAAAATACATTTCTCTTTCCTCCCTCTCTTTCTCCTGGGCTGTTTGTTTTGTTGTTTGAGATGGGATCTCACTGTGTAGCCTAATAAAACCCTAACTCGTGGGCCTCCTGCTTCAGCCTCCCATGTGCTACCACACCCAGCTCCTGCTCTCTTGTGTGTGCTGTGTGTGCGCACCCACACATGCATGTGTGCATGCACACATGTGCAAGTGTGTACACCTGTATAGAGGGTGCATACCTCTGTGCATATATGTGCAGAGGCCAGAGCTTAACATCAGACATCTTCTCTATCACTCTCCCTCTTACCTTTTTAAAGACAGGATCTCTCCCCGATCCTATAGCTTAGCACTTTGACTAGATTGACTAGTTGGTGGACTTTGGGGATCTTTCTGTCTCTGTCCCCCCAGGGCTAGAGTTACAGGGGTGCAGGACCACCTATGGCTTTTGTAGGGTGACTACAATGCAAACCCTGGTCCTCATGCCTTCACAGTGAGCACTTTACCTGCTGACCCACCTCCCCAGCCCCAGCCCCAGCNCCCAGCCCCAGCTCCCACTTCCTTAAGGAAAGTCTTGCTGGCTTGGGTCTTCGTTGTGTACAGTCACTGTTATGACCTATGACAGCCCAGCAGCCTGGCATGCACATCAGCTCACCCTGGAACCTCCTCCCTTTTACAGTCATTGTGACTTTGATCCCATCTTCCTTACCATCTGTTAGCTGTCCCTTGCTTTCTGTGCACCCAAGCTCTTTACCTTCGTACGTATCTGGTGCATGCACATTGCAAGCTAGACACGGGGTGCAGAAGGGTGGAAGGATGCACTGCACTCAGATTTGCCAAAGGTGTTCTTTGCTGCCCATCGATCTTCATGCGATGCTGAAGCCGCATGCTCACAGATGGTGAAAAACCCCCACATGTATTTCCCTTAGGTTCAGTTAACTGCTGAATCTAAAGTTAGGCTCAGCCTTTCTAGTAAATATTTGGGAAATTAATAACTGATTCAGACTTTAATTTCTGCTTCTTTTTACTTAGTTATTGTGTACGTGTGACCGAACACACATTAGGAAGCCAGAGCACAATTCCTTGAGACTTGCTTCCCACCTTCTCCCTTGCTCGAGGCAGGGTCTCTCTTGCATCTGCTATTGCTAGGCATACTTAAGCTAGCTGTTCCTCAAACATCCAGTGGCCTCGTCCCTCTCTGCCTCAGGTCTCTTCAAGGGGAGGCTGGGATTACAGAGGCATGCCACCACATCAAGCTTTCTGTGTGGCTCCTGGGGACAACTCAGGTTGTCAGGCTTACACCCCTAGCCTAGTACTTCTCCCCCACTGAGCCATCTCCCAAGCTCTCTCCTCCCTCCCCTTCTAGTTCCCCTCTCCCCTTCTTCCCTCCTTGCTCCTCCCCTGCTGTCCCCCCTTCTTTCCTGCCTCCTCTGTTCTCCCGCATCCCGTTATCCTTTCGTCTCTTTCATTTTCCCCACCTCATTCTGAGGATCAGTCCTTAGGGAGCCGGGACCAGGTACATGGTGCCACCCTCAGCCCTCAGCCATCTTCTAAAGGTGAGGGTGGCAGGGTTGCTCCCTCCTCTGCCTCGAAAGGACCTTTCCCTGTCATCACCTCCTACTCCCTCTGTGGTCTCCCTTGTGCAAAGCTTCCCCTCCCAGAGGAAGGGCCCAGCTGTAATTATGTGAAGGCGGCGGGGAACATGGTTAGTAGGGAATGAAAGATGCATCTGTTTAATATTTTCAAAATATGGCATAAACATAAATAAAACATGCAATCGGCCTATGAAAAACTTCCTCTTGTCAAGGAGATGGATTCATGGCCGGCCGTTCTGAATGACTATGAACACTCCACTCCCCAGCGCCTTGCTTTTCCTGCGTAAACTTGCATATGCACACACACCCTCAAGCCATCTATGCTTCTAGTCTCTCACATGATGGCATTGTGGCCTCTACCCTGTGTCACAGGTACCTGTACATGAATTTTTAGCTTCTAGGATAGAAGAGCCTTATCAGGTATGTAGGATGGGGCACAGCATTCTAAATTCTCTACTACTACTACTAATAATAATAATACCACCAAAGTGCTTATTCCCTCCTGACCCTGAAGTTACAGGGATGAATTACCTGAGAATGAGATCTTAGACTGCATTCTAGAGAAACGTCCACGATGGAACCTCAAAGGTTTGTGAGCTGAGCTCAGACAAGAAGTTACCTTTTTATGCTCATGAACCTAAAAAACAATCACGATTTCCTTTCCTTAGGGTATTAAATGAAGCCACCCTACCAGTACCTGTGGCCTTGTCACCTGCTTTCACGTGTACCACAGTTGTCCAAATATCATTTTGTATATTTCCAAATATCATTTCATTAATGAGGACTTTAAAATTAGGGGAATTCTAGATGCAACAGTAGGGTGGTTTTTTTTGATGTGTTAATAAAGATACACATATATCCCACATCACAGATCTGTTTGACTGTTTTGATGACTGTTTTCCAGCATGAGGAGTCTCTGACATGGTACGGATTAGAAAACATTGTTTTGCATGAGGGTTCACGTACAGCCAGAGGGACCCACTGCCCAAAAGGTTTAGAATGTCTTGTCCTGTTGGATTAAAGGGCCCATGCTTGAACAATCCCATTAATGTGAGATCCAGGCCTTGGGCCTTGCAGTAGGAGCAGAGGGTTAGGGAAACACCGAACCACACAAGCACCTGCTGTCCAGGAAGCTCAACCGAGTCTCCAAAGAAGAGGCCTAGGGCCAAATGTGGAGGCAAAGCAGAAGGAATGCTCAGGCTTGGACCTGGGTCTGGCAGAGCTTTCTCCCGGCCATGTATGACAATGTTTTCTTCACAGGGTGGGCAAGACTATGGGGGAGGGGCAGTGATCTGATCAGAGGGGAGAGGGCTACTTCTGAAATGCATTTGTGAATACTTGGCTCCTTTGGCTCAGAAAGTCAGGACACAGCCATTCTGGGTGCGGGCCACAGGAGCGTGTCACATGATGTCATGTGATAGTCATCGCTTTCAAAAGCTGATAGAAATAAGTTTAGGAAAATCTTAAAACTGGAATTCAGAATCCACACACAGAAGGCCTTCTGTGTTTTCCATGTTTCAGAAGACTAGGGATTTGTGAATGTCACTGATACTGGAGCTAAGTCCAGGACTTAGGGCAGTTGTCTGTGGAGGTGACACACCACCCAGTACAGCTTTTCCTATGCCCGGGGTGTGCGACAGCCCCACAAGCTGCAGGAGAGTGCGTTCCTCTCAAGCTGCTGCAGAGAGCAAGCAACCAGGGTTATCGGCTTCTTCTTTTGTCTGTTAGGACTTGCCCTGTGTGTGCATGCGGTGGTTCACACACACACACATACACACACACGGGGAGAGGGAGGGGTAGAGAAAGAGAGAGTATGTGTGTATGCATATGTGTCTCTGTGTGTGTGCCTGTGTGCATGTCTGTGTGCACGTGTGTGTGTGTGTGTGTGTGTAAAGCTGGAGGTCAGAGGAAGACCTTGGGTGTTGTTTCTCAGGCACAGTTCCCCCACCTTTTGTTTTTGAGACAAGAACGCTCCTTGCCCTGGAACTCTCCAAGTAGCCAGACCGACGGGTTCATGAGCCCGGGAGACCTGCTTCTCCCTGCCTCCCCAGGCACTGGAATACATGCACATGCCATTGCTCCTGGATTTTTTTTCTTTTACGTAGGATCTCAGGGGTTGAACTCAGGTTCAGGTCATGGTCCTTACAAGGCAAACACTTTCCTAACTGAGCTATCTCCCCAGTCCATTTGTTTATGTAGACGGTGTCCAGCCAGATGTCCAGGGCGACCCAGGAAGCAAGGCACACAAACATTACTGTATAAGAGCAGCTCCTACACCCCTGTTGGACTCTGGGAACAGCCCATTTGGACTCACAGGCACTGGACTGCTTAAAGACCATCTTGTTTCCACTTCTCCCCCTCTGCTAATGACATTACAGACAAGACAGGGCAGGTACCACATGGCATCTGCTGACTCTTTTAGGTATGTGCTATTGCATTTAGTAAAAGAAATGTAGTTCCTAGAATAAATCATAAAAGGAAAATCTCTTGGCTGAAGAGGGACAAAGGAAAGCAGGCTGGATGCTCAGGAGACATTCGTAGAGAGGCAGTCATATTAGTGCCATTGGGTTCTACTCTTCTGTCTTCACCTGGCTTTGCTGAAGAAAAAGCAGGTATAAGAGGAAAGTGACTTCTTTGGCCAGAGCCTCCTTGCTTAGAAGTAGCATAGCTAAGAAAACCTCATATTGAGTGAGGTAACCCAGACCGAGAAAGACAATTATCACATGTACTCACTCATGAGTGGTTTTTAAACACAAAGCAAAGAAACAGCCTGCAATTCACAATCCCAGAGAACCTAGACAACAGTGAGGACCCTAAGAGAGATATACATAGATCTAATCTACATGAGAAGTAGAAAAGACAAGATCTCCTGAGTAAATTGGGAGCATGGGGACCTTGGGAGAGGGTTGAAAGGGAGGAGAGGAGCAGGAAGGGGAGCAGAGAAAAATGTAGAGCTCAATAAAAATAAAAAAATTATGTAATATGTATAGAAAAAAGAAAAGAAAAGCAGCATAGCTAGATTCTAGCCCAGACCTAGCTGCCTTTGGGTCCTTGCCTTTCCCACTGTCCACCCTCCCAGCAACACATCAGTAGTGGAAAAAGCCAGAGAATTCCGGGTATGTAGCATCTTGACTTTCTTTGCAGATTGAAAATGCCAGTATCAAACTCCCTGGCTTGCTGACAAACAGAAAATGATGAGTTCAAATTCAGCAAGAAGAAACACCCTAGGAAAGAAGGTGGTTGAAAGAGCATTTATAATCCTCCCTAGTACTCTTGAACTTCCGGTCACTGCCCATGCTTGCTGCTGGGTGCATTGCCAGTGTGCTCTGGGTGGGTGCACAAGGACCCACAGAGCATGGTGTGGAGGGGCTGCTGCCCCATCCTGGCGGGGTGTCAGGGTACATGGCTGACTGTGCACTCTGATCTCACACGAGGAAGGCCAAGTAGACAGAGGTCTGGATGACACCCGAAACTTTCCGAAGCCTCAGCCATGCTGATCGGGAGCATTTATCCTCCTGGCCTTGTGAGAAACACTGAGTTTAGAATAACAACAATAACAATGTGCTTCTGCTTCTGGGAATAGAGATGGGATAGGAGCTATTAGTTAGGCCACTTCCCAGGGTTTGTTAGGAATGTTCCTCACTCTTTCCGTTCTTTGACCAGCTAGCAACTGTTCTCTACGAGATGGAGATGTGTGGGCTGGGAGATGGAGGTGGTCAGAAGGGTCAGTGTTCTGATCCTGGCCCTGTGACCTTCAGTGAGTTCTTGGAGCCGTGTGCCACTATTGAAAACTGAGGGTATGGAGTCCCAGCCAAGCCTTGGTTTTGTCCTCCCCTGAGTCTGACGTTGACTTGGTAGAAATGGCGTAGAGCTAGTGGAAGTCGGTTTGAATGGAGGGTGAGGAGCCTCTGGGACAGACACACCTTCAAGGAGAGGGCAGTTGCTGGCTGGTCAGTGGCAGCCACCAGGGCATGCAAGGAGTCCCAGGGCTGCATTATAGCCCTGTATCTCTCCTATCCCTTCACACTGGGTGGTGTGATGGTTAATATTACCAACTTGACAAGTTCTACAGCAGTGGTTCTCAACCTTCCTAATGCTGCGACCCTTTCATACCATTCCTCATGTGTGGCGACCCCAACCATAAAATTATTTTGTTGCTACTTCATAACTGTAATTTTGCTACTGTAATGAATCATAATGTAAATATCTGATATGAGGGATATCTGATATGTGACTCTTGAAGAGGTTGAGACCCATAAGTTGAGAACCACCTGCTCTCTAGACTCACCGAGGGGATGAGCCTCTGGGAACATCTATGGGCGATTTTCTGGCTGTGTCAGTTGAGATGGAAGGATCCACTCTAAATATGGGCAATATCATTCTGTGGCCTGGGGTCTGGGGCAGTATGGAAAGGAGAAAGGGAGCTGACTGAGCCTTGCATTCCTCTCAGCTGTTCCCTGACTTAGGCTACAACTGACTTTCCTGCCATGGCGGACTGCGAGCGCCTAGGACAGTGAGCTGAAATAAACCCTTGCTTTTTAAATTTGGCTTTGGCAGGTACTCTGCCACTGGAATGGTAAAACTAATGCAGGTGGAAACCCTTTAAGCCATGTTCAAGGAAGTAGCTAGAATGGTGTGAAGGAGCCATGTCCTCCCCCTCCCTTCTCCCAGAAGCACCTGGGGACAGGTAACTGGGTAAATGCAGAGGAAAATCTCTGACCTCTCCCGCCTCCCGTACTGCTTCTTGGACACTTAGACGCTTAGACACTTGCAAGACAGTTTGGGTTTCTCTCTTCGCTATGTGCTGCCACTCTTCCCGTGAGCTCTGCTGTATCTGCCCGTGCTCAACTCCCTGCTCTCCTCCATGCCCTTCCAGCCAGGCTTTGGTCACAGGACCAGGTTGTAGGGGAATTCATCCCTTCAAGTCCCCGTCTCTTCCTCTTGCTAGAGAATCGTCCCTGATTGTTCTGAGACCATTGGAAAACCCGCCATTACACATGCAGGCTTTCCAGCTAGACCATATGAGTCTAGCATCCCTTCCTATGCAGTCAGGACTTCTAATTCGGGGGTGAGTGAGTCACTTTAAATTGATACCTAGTTCATGAAACTCAGAATCTCTTCCTAAGGCTCAGCCACCCTCATAATCAGATCTATTCTCTCAAGTCCTTCTGCTGATGTTTTTAGCACACCAAGAAATGTATGAAATGAATTTTTACCTGAAATTGCATACAAGAAAATATGAGCGTAGTCTCAGAGCCCCACCTCCTCAGCTCCTCCCACATGAAAGGAGGAGAAAACGTGAACTACCCTGTGTTCTGGGAGAGAAAGTTCTCAGATGGTAGAGAGCTTGCCAGATACTCTGCTCGGAAAGATCTCTGGACTGTTTGTGAACCAGCTGCCTGTCCCCGGGGTGTGGGGACCACAGCAGCATCAACACGTGCTTAAAGCAAGGGGTAGATCACCCATCTTCCATCTCTGTTAAAATCAGATTTTTCACCCAGAGTATTTAGGACTTAAACTGTTTCGTTCAATTCCCATTGCCCTGTGTTTTCCATTTTGCCAGTCAGGGGACTGGGTTTAGGGAAATACTAAAAAGCTTCAGTAGCCAGCTGATGTGGCAAAGCTAAGTGATGGCAAAGCCAGAACCCAAGCCTGGGTTCTGATCCAAATCCTGATCTGGATCTCTGGTCCCGTCTGTCATTGTCTTCCTGCACCGTTGGTTCCCCAGGGCTTACAGAGCAGTTGTGACACCAGCTGTCAGTGCCGATTTGGCAGGCCAAGGCTCCCACTCCAGACCCCAGCAGGAAAGCTTTGGGGTTCCAGGCCACCAGTACTTCTAGCCAAATGGATTAAATTAAGGGGTTCTCACTACCCTCAGGCTTGTGTCAGCCCTCCTACCCAGAGCCAGCTCCTCAGCCCCCCAGCTTCTTTATAAGGCAGCCTGCAGGCAGCCATTAGCACTTGGCCTCCCACTCCTCCCCCAACTCTTCTTACTCTGAAAGGAAGTAGGTTCACTTTGGGAAGTTGCTCTGGTGTGTCACCAGGCCACAGGGCCATGTTCCTAAGGTGAAAATGACCTGGAAATAATAATTGTCTTTTTTTCTTTTGGGTTTTCTTCCCTTTTCTCGGCTGTCCCTTCACTGGCTCACAGGTAACACCGAATAGAGACAAAGGAAATGGAGTGCTTTTGCTTGAAGCTCTGAACAAGGGAGCCCAGCCTTGTGGTTATATCTTTGCCCTTGGACCTCAGTTTACCAATGCAATTCATTTTCAGTGGTATTTGAATGGCTGCTCTGAATTTCCTAAGCACATAGGGCTCCTTGCCATGCCGCCAACCCCATGGAGCAGTAATTCCAAGTCTCTGGTTTTCGTAGATTAGATTAACAAGTCTCTGGAAGCTTCTATAATTAGGTGATGTTGATGTGTCTCCGGGGTGGGGA
>LOEQ01000354.1:176828-187475 GCA_001685075.1 Bramus lutescens | reverse complement strand
GCTCCAAAGCTACAGAGAAACCCTGTCTCAAAAACAAAACAAAACAAAAAAAGAAAAAAAAAAGAGAAAGGATAGGCTTGAGTATCTTGAGGTGGTTGTAGGAAGAGAGGCACCATCTCCTCTGTAGGAAGCCCTGTGTTCTTTAGGAATTTCCTGAGTATTAGCAACATGGCAGCTTGCACTGTGACCCTGTCATCTGCCACTCACTGCTTTATAGGTATCTACAGCTCACTAAAAGTTCTCAGTGGTAGGGAAGTAGAGACTTTTCTTACAATACGTCCTTTGTGTAGAAAGAAACCAAAGGCACGGAGAGGTTAAGAAACTTACCCAGGATTACACAGCTAGAAAATCAGCAGAGCTCAAAAGAAGAAAAGTAAACAAAACAAAAACAGGAGAAAAAGAGTGAGGAAGAGAAACCACACCCAAACTCCTGCTTCTGTTTCCTGTAGTTGGTTAAATGACTGTCCCAAAGTACCCACCTCTCCTCTACCCAGCATTTATTCTGTTTGTCCACAGAATAAATACAAACAGAAGGTAACTTTTCCTTCCTTATGTCTCTCTCTCTCTTTTTTCTTTTTTTGGATTTTCGAGACAGGTTTCTCTGTAGCTTTTTTGGTTCCTGCCCTGGAACTACTTCTTGTAGACCAGGCTGGCCTCGAACTCACAGAGATCTATCTGCCTGCCTCTGCCTCCCCAAGGGCTGGGATTGAAGGCATGCGCCACCACCGTCCTGCCCTTATGTCTCTTTTTAAAGAATGGCTTTCTCCCTTCTTCTTCCTTTTTCTTTTTAAAAACCAATCTGAAATTTTTCCAGATGTGGAAATTGTCCTGGAACACAGGAGGCCAAGAAGCATTTAATAATCTTATCATGGAAATGTGTCCCAAGACTCGTTATAAAGCAAGTCACATCTTCCTAGTGATTTTCCTTGTCATTCTAAACATGTGGGGTCTCCTGCCCTCTTTGTCAGGAGATGTTCCTGGGGACTCCTCCTCTTCTTGGTGAGGTCTCCCCAGGTCTCTGTAATAGACTGACTTGGCCCCAGCTCCTCAATGGAATGGATTCAGATTCGGGCACACCTGATGCTAGGAAAGGCAGTCCCCCAGATGTTCGAGTCTGGTCTGGGGTCAGGATAGACTTTCTGGTCCTGGAGGGCTTCTCTGGAGTCTGACTCAGGGGTAACCTCCAACCCTGTGTGTGTGAATTCACTCAAGTAGAAGATGTAATAGGCTGGTGAGGAGGGCAGGCAGGGATAGCTGTGCTGTATCATCCATTGCAGGGTGGATAGAAATTGGGCATGCCAGGCACTCGCTCCTGTCTTAGCGGCCTGCCGCCATGTCCAGGAGTGTTTGGATTTTTAAGCACTGGCATGAGAGACTCGGCCTCGTGTGCTTTGTGGCTGTAGTTAAATGTAATCTCCTCAATGTTGCCTCTCTCACTTCTTTCGTTGTGGATCCCATGGTGTAGACACATACCAGCTCAAGTGGTTTCTGGACATTGATCTTATCCACAGGGTGTCAATACCTGTGTTCATTCAGAAAAAATAAGTCCAAGTTGTTCTGAGAGTGTGGGAGTTTTGAGGCAGGGGAAGCTGAGGGTGTGGTGTGAGGGGAGGGGTGTGTGCAACCCTAGTGCGCAGGTCCCAGGACAGCGTGGTTTCATTTTAGCGCATGAATAAACTTGCAGAACTTTGAACACCAAAAGGCCTTTCAAAGATTTTTCTACATGGGGCACAGGATGCCCATCCTGTTGTAATTTTCTCTCAAAGCACAGAGATAGTTTATTGTTGAGATTGATTATAAGCAGCTTTGTTGCTACTGATTAAAAGGCGTTTGGCACTGGGGGAAAGGCAAGCATTCACCTATGGGAAAATGTGGAGAGAAGAGCTTGGGTACTCAGAGGACCCCTGCAGAAAGCTCTCTGATTCTTGCCGGTAAGATGCAATTCAGTTAATGGGACTTCCTCCATTTCATGCAGCCATCATCCAGGACTAGACTCTTCTCTCCCCAAGGATATCTTCATCATCAAAAGTAGAATAGGAACCCCCGCTACAGCCAGGAGATGTTTGATGACTCACTTTCTGTATTCTTAGATGTCTTAGGTGACAAGCCAAGTTCGCTGCCTACTCCCACGGAGATGCTATGATGAAGGGTCAGCTTTGGGGAAACCATGGGGATTGTGCGGTACACCGTCATTATAGCCCAGTGTTGCTCTTTGCCCAGCGCTGTTTTAATATGCAGGATTCACGAATGTTTAAGAGTTGAGATTGTCACAAAGATTTGAGTCACTTGCAAACAAAAATTTGATGAGGAAAAGCCAAGCATAGATGGCACTCTTAGGGTCAGGAGGACTAGACTGGATGAAGTCAGAAGCCTTGGGTTTGAGTTCCATCTAAGCCACTAGGGTGACTGTACCAATCCCTTCACCTCAGAGTCATGTCAGTGACCTTGCAGGTGATTTGAAGGTTAATTGAGTCTTGAGTAAATGCTCTGGGTGGGACTAATTTTGCTCTTAATTTTATTTAATACCTGCAAAAATATCTGTTTAAACGTTTGCACGGATGGCTCCTTCTCACTTGCCCAGGCCCCTCTCACTAAAGAAATGCATACAAAATCAATTTTTGTGTCTATATCCTGTTTCTTCCCCTATAGACCCATAGAGCGGTTTACAAAGAAATGGGAACCCAGCCCTGGCTCTAAATTGATTTGGCTACATTTGATACACTCTTCCTTCCTAGAATATGACTTTTCATCTGTAATAGCCCAAAAGATTGCTTTTCACACCTCTTTTGTCTTTATGATCCCTTTCAAAGGCTTCTTATGTTGTTCACAGTAGAACTGGCGGCCAGGTTTCCGCAGTCTCAGAACTAACCAAGCCAGAAGTGTCAAGACCTCATCAGGAGACGGAGGGCCTGATGCATTTCTTTGTGTGGAAAGATAAGGGTGCTCGCAATCTCTGTAACCCAGGTGGATTTGGGTTCAAAGAAAAGAAAAATAAGGAGTCCTGACTTCTACTGGGACCAGAGTCTAAAATTACAACTGTGTCTTTGGCTTGATCTGGGTTCACAAGAGGAAATGCAGCACCAGAGATGATAATGATGATACCCAAGAGGGAGGAGATGCAGACTCAGAGCAGCCAGTCCTGTAGCCATAAGAGGGGACTGCAGGCTAGGGCAGGGTCCTCAGGCTAGGGATGTCCAGCTGGGTTGTCCAGACCTCAGGGATAAGGCATGAGCCCTATTCAGTGAGTCAACTATATATGTGAACTCAAGGATCTTGAGAGAAGTGGCCTCTGGAAGCAAGGTGGTTGGCTTCTCTGTTATGCACAAGTTGGAAGTGTCTAAGCACTTTGAACACTTGTATGAGTCTTGGTTCTGCAGATAAGCAACCAATAGAAAACATTAATCTGTATATAAACCACCCATCCATTCATCTACCCACCCAACAATCCATCCATCCATTCATCTACCCACCCAACAATCCATCCATCCATTCATCTACCCACCCAACAATCCATCCATCCATCCATTCATCCACCCACCCATCCATCATCTGTGTCTCCTAGAGACCCAGGAGAATCAGTGGCTCAGTTCTAGTCAAAAAGTGTCAAAGTTTGAGGCTCAGGAGAGCCAGGGGTGAAAATCCTGAGCTAAGTCCTTATCTGAAAGCAGAGGACCAGTGTTCCAGCTTGAAGACTAGCAGCTATGGAGAACAAACACTTTCCTGTTCCTTTCTTTTACTCTGTCCAGGCCTGTAACATGGAAAGAGGCCACCTCACACTGAGAGGGTAAGCCATTCTGCTTGGTCTCCAGAGTCTCAGGTTGATCCCACCCAGAAGAATGGCACAGCAGTTCCTAAACACAGGGACAAATATCTGGGTACCTATATCCTAGTCAGGGTCTCGCCTAAGTGTGTCTTGCATTCATACGTTGTACTCTAGATTGACTATATAGTAGGAACATCCAGGGAAGGCTGTTGCTAAGGACTGTTTGAAATCGAGCACTCCCCCTCCTCCTCCAGCTCCTCCCAGGAGTAAACATATCAGAAACCATTCTGAGAGCTCACTCTTTTCTCCAGGCTGTGACCACTTAGTTCCAGAGCATTAGCAGAATCTGACAGATGGGAAGGAAGTATGTTGGGGTTTTAAGAAAGCAGATTCTTGAGAGATTATTTGAGTGGGCCTGGACACAGGTTATTTTCCACACCTCCTAATACCTACATCAGCCCACTCCTTAATGGGTCTGTTATCAGACAGGGCTGATCATCATCATTATGGAAGGACACTAAGAGAGGGCTCTGCCGAAAAAATGACCTGGGAATTGATCCACCAAGGATTAATTTGAAACAAAGACTCTGATATCTAGCAGGCCTAGGAAATTACTATCTTGCTCAATGGGATTAGTTGTCCAAATGAAGAATATTTTCTTCTTGTGCCATCCTGTCTTCTCTGATGGCTCTTTTCACTGCCCTTCTGTGCCAGTGGCTGGATCCCTGGCCAGCAACACTGCAGATGTTCAGCCCTGCACCAGGCTTAGGAACTCGACCGTGTTAGCTGTTGTTCAGTGGAAGCAGAGAGCTGCCGGGGCTTGCGCTTTACAGAGAAAGAATCAGAAAGAATCTGGCTCATGAGGAATGTCCCGTGTCTGCCCATTGTAATTTTCATGAAGCACTCATCATTTTTTTATTAGCCCAGTGACTTTCCTGATAGATTAGGTCGTTCTGTCTGATGGATCTTCAGCCCTCCCTTGACTGGTCTCACCTTCTTCTGTGAAGGAGAACAGCCTTGCGGCCAAAGACAGGGTGTGGCCAGCTGGAGGAACTCCAGAGTCAGCAGTGCTGATGTTTGATAGCAGAGGTGACAGACTAAAAACCATGTATTAGGGGAGCACAGATGCCCCAGGCAAGGCACAGCATGGGCCTGCCCTGTCCCCATACTGAAGAAGAGGCCTAAGACATTGGAATCATAGAAAACTAAGGAGTTTAGAAAACACCCAGGAAACTGGCCATGGTGGCACACTTGCACCTCTAATCCCACCACTCGGGAGGCAGAGGCATAAAAATTTCTGTGAGTTTGAGGTCAGCTTGGTCTGCATAGTGAGTTCTAAGCCAGCTAGAGCTACACAGAAAGACCATGTTTCCCAAAGAGAGGGGAAGAAAAGAAGAAGATTAGGGTTCATAGTCTACAGGAAAGAGAGAGTGTGATGCAGGATAGGATTCCACAGCTTTGTCTGTGATATGCATCAGCTTCTGGCCACGGGTGGTACTGCTTGGTGGTAGGTCTAGCTGAATAGTTGGCACAAAGTTCTATCCACCCATTCATATAAGCACACACCACCCTTTACCCATCCACACATTCATTCATCTGTCCATCTATCATCCACTTATATATTTATTTATCTATACACCTATCAATCATCCATCCATAGATCTACTCGCCTAGCCATCCACCCACCCATCCATCCATCCATCCATCCATCCATCCATCCATCCATCCATCCATCCATCCATCCCTTCATCCATCTTTTCATCCATTCACACATCTACCTATCCATCCATCTTTTGACTTTTCTATCCACCTTATTCACGTATCCACCCATCCATCTATCTAGCCATTCATTCATCCATCCATCCAACCACCCATTCACCTGTCCGTCCATCTATCCATTCACACATCTACCCTATCCATCTGTCTGTTGACCTATCCATCCATCTTATTCATGTATCCATTTTTTCCATTTGCCCCCCCACATCTAACCATCCATCTGTACAACCACTCAGCCAATCATCTTTCACTAACATGCTTGTGGAAATGGTCACCACGTACAACACACAATGTTGGATGCAGAGGAAATGAGGAAGGTTGAGTCTCTTGAGTCTCCTGCGTAGGCTTTCATAGACTAGACAAGGACACAGTAGTAGATTTCACAGTGAGGAAAACCTTGAGGAGTGAGCCCAGGCTACCCTAATGGGAAGAGAGACCTCTTGTGTATGTTCTAAGGAGGCTTGCATTATGGGAAATGTCCTTCCCTCATTCAAGGGTGTGACAGTACCTCCTTTCTATTTCAGTGGAAGATAAATATCCTTTGCCCCCTGGGTTTAGGTCTCCTCCCTGCCCATAGCTGGCTAGCAGAAGCTTACTGGAAAGTCCTCCCTCAGTTACCTCAGATAAATAATCTTTGCCCCCTGGGTTTAGGTCTCCTCCCTGCCCATAGCTGGCTAGCAGAAGCTTACTGGAAAGTCCTCCCTCAGTTACCTCAGATAAATAATCTTTGCCCCCTGGGTTTAGGTCTCCTCCCTGCCCATAGCTGGCTAGCAGAAGCTTACTGGAAAGTCCCCCTCACTTACCTCAGCTACAGCTTTCTATTCTCCACTGTGTTTCTTTGTTGTGTGAAGATTCTTAAATCTGTGTCATTTAAAAAAAATATTTTAGTAAGGGCAGCCTCTTACTGCGTATCTCCAGCTGACTGGGAACTCCCTGTATAACTCAGGCTGGCCTCGCCGTCACAGCAATCCCTGCTTAGCTCCTAGAGTGCTGGGATTACAGACTCGAGCTACTGTGGCTGGCTTTATCTTCACATTTTAATCCAACAATGGTTAAAAACTCTGCCTTATCCCTCTTACAAGGGCAGCTACTGCCCCATGTTCTATTCACACTGGACCCTCCCGAGAGAAGCCCATGCTGACTGCCACTTTTCCCTCTTTAAACACCAGCAGACGAGTTTCACCCTGTCCTTTCTGATGGCCAGGTAGCGGTCTCCATGTCCTCTGTCTTTAGCCATGGATGTTCTGACCTGTATCCCTGATGCTCATCTCCCTTTCTGGCTGGTATGTCTGCTCTCCTAAGGACTCAGCTGGAGGCCTTCCAGAGGCTTCCCACCCTCATGCCCTTCTGTGGCTCCCACTGACCCACACATGTACCCCATTCTGATACGATTCGAGAGTGACTGACTCCGTCAGAATGACCTTTTCAAAGGACCCACTGCAGAAGTGTACATCCTTCCAGACAGAAGGAAGTCGTGACTTTCTTTACATCGGAAGCACCCGAGGACCTGACGTACTTTCCCTAAACATGCAAACTTGAAGCAACCATGTGGCAACTTTCTAGTACCTTCTCCTCTGGACAGTAGTATTGATTGGTACCTGGAGAGTATCTTGTTGCTTTGGTGTGATATCACACTTGGTCATACTTAAGGAGCAGAAGTGTGGATGCTGTCCCCACCACAGCTCCTTCTCAGCTGCTCCCTCCCTCCACCGTTGCTCATGATCATCTCTGCACAGAGGGAGCTCTGACGGTGAGTTTTGGATGTGCTGACACCGCTGCGCCTCTCGTGATGAGAGGCTTTTAGTACAGTGACCCTGCAGGCCAGTGGGGAGGGAGTATGAGTCTCACAAAAGCACACGGGGTGAGGGATGTCACCAACAGCTGAGGACCTTTAGCAATACAGGGCACTCAAGAGGAGTGGCTGCCTCAGGGGTCCAGCATCCAGGCAGCAGCTGAAAGCAGGGGGGCCCCAGGGTTGTGCCCTGCCTTCTGAATCTGAGAAGTCATACCAGTGGGCTGTATGAGAATTGAAGATGGACACACCAACCCCATCTCCATGGAGTTGTGTGTGCTACTTCCTGATACCTGCTTAGTGAGGATTTGTGGGTTGGCTTTCCTTACTTTATAGGAAAAACCATAACCGTAGATGTCTGTCCAGAGGTTGGACATTTCCATGCCTCCCCACTGAGGGCACATTTGGGACATAATGCTGGCAGGAGCTGCACCTTCTTCCTTCTTAGCCTTTCATAAGCAATGGAAAGCAAGCCAACACATGTAGGCTCTTAGTTTCATTCATACGATTGGAATGGCCCAAGGTGCAGGAATACAGTTCTTAAGAGAAGTATTCAAGGCACTCTCTCTTTCTGTGTGTCAATGTAGGGTTCGATGACCTCAACGTGTGTGCTGATCCTGGCGTTCCAGAGAATGGCTTCCGGACCCCCAGTGGAGGAGTTTTCTTCGAAAGTTCTGTAACCCGGTTTCACTGCCAAGACGGATTCAAACTGAAGGGCTCTACCAAGAGACTGTGTATGAAACATTTTAATGGGACCCTAGGCTGGGTCCCTAGCGACAGACCTGTCTGCATACAAGAAGGTAAAGGGCCTGCCCCCTGTGGGAGCCAGGGATGTGACTCTCAGGGATGAGGGCCGTGGATACACTGGAGGCATGGGTCCCAGGACTGGTCTAGTCTACAGGATGAGTTCACATCATCCTCTTTCTCTGTCACTTGCCATCCAGTTTATCACCGTTCCGCTTGGGTCACATGGGCACTTTGTGATCAGCCTGCCAGTTCAGCACTCACTCCCGTGTTGCTCAGTGACGAGGGTAGTGAGCATTTTCATGCAGATGCTGGTGATATAGGGGGTGGGATACGACTCAGAGTCAAATCAATTACTCCTTTTAAGACCAGCATTTGGTGTGATTCGTTCATAGGGTGCTATGACCAGGAGAGTGGGTTGACACAGTGGACAGCCCTTGCTAGCAGTGACCCTGGGGTCTATTGCTGATGCTGGCGTCTGGCCGCTAGCCTAAATCCGCTGGCTGCCCCACTCGCATGCTTTTTGGTTTATTTTGTTTTGTTTTGTTTCATTTTACTTCTTTTACTTTGCTCCGTAGACAATGTTTAGAGTTATGCAAAATGAATTGTGTAATTAATTGGAGTGCCAAGAGATTGATTATGAGTCTCACAGGACTGGTGTGGCTGACATTGGAATAGGCATGGATCAGAAATCAGCGCAAATCTCTAACCTCCAGGAAGTGCGGGCCTGCTCTGCCTCTACTCTGCTAATGTGTGAGCCCATTAGGAGCCGGCTTCCCTTTCTCTTCGTTATTGAAGTTGTTTTGAGGAGGAAGTTTTTATGATGTAAAGGATCACTGTGATTTAATAATGTGTACTTCCTTAATGAAACTTTAAAAAGATTACATGTGTACATGTGTGCATGTGTGTCTGTGGATGAGGATGTGCATGTGAGAGCAGCTGCCTGTGGAGCCCAGAGGTGTTGGAGCCCCCAGAGCTGGAGGTACAGGTCACCATGACAGCGTGAGTGTGGGGAATTGAACTCAGGTCCTCTGCATGAGCAGTCTGTGCTCTTACCCACTGAGCCATCTCTCCAGCCCTGCTTTATGAAACTTCTAAACTGATTTAATCTGACAAGCACCTTTCATTGTGCTTTTTTCATATGGAAATTGCAAAGGATGAGAAAGAACAGTCTCTTGCCCTTAAAGAACTCGCTAATAAATTTACCGTTCCCTCTTGCATAGATCCCATGTGAGAGCTGTGCTCTCTGAAAAGTTCTACGGAACTAGAAGTTTATTTGGCTTATGTCTGTATACCCTGCCGAAGCCCATGGCCTGAGATGCCTCATACCCAGGACCGTGAGATGGCAAAGTGAAGGAGAGCCAAGGGCTCAAATAATTGCCCAGAAATGAGGGCCTTCTCTTGTTTCATCTTCTTGGGGCGAAACAGAAGCCGTTTGACCTCTTTAAAATGAGCTTTCTCTCCAGCCCTGTGTGCTGGGGGTAAATCCAGGTGTTGAGCCATCTCCTTGGTTGGGGGCTTCCTGTGTGCCAAGACAATAAGGAGAAGGCACAGCAAAAAGTGCTGGCACAGTGCCTGGACTCGGTAGTCCCACCCTGCCACTTGAAACAAGACCTCGACTCTCCAAATGATGGTCCAGATCTGCCTTTTGGTCATGGCATTGAGTGGTAAGCCATGTTTGGGAAGGCTTGGAAGGACAGCCCACAAGTTTAGGCAAGTGGTATGTTTACTCTTAGCGGTGGCACCACTGATCTTTGGGAGGCTTGCGTGCAGAAGTGGCTGTTGTGCCTCTGTGGTAGAAAACGTCATTGTTGATGTCTTTGGTGTTCCTTATTTACTTTTTGTTCTCAGGGATTGAGCCCAGGGCCTCAGGCATGCTAGGTTAGCTCTCTACCACCGAGTTACCTCCCTGGCCCCTTATTTCTGTTGCCGCTCATAGGGAAGGTGGAGGGTNTGGGTGGGTGGGTTCTACACCAGGGAGATTTTTTTTTTCCTGCTTTGTAAATAAGCATAGCTGAGTGCTTCACATTTATGCTGGGTGGTTAGTAAGAGCTGTTGAATTAATTTGCTGCCCTTGCTGGAAGGCTGAGAAGTTTTGTAATGGAGATAATGAGGATTTATTTCAGCCTCACTCTTTGGCAGGCACAGCTACCCTGTGAGATGAAATGCATGTTCTTATTTTCTCTTTGAGTGACTGAGACTCAGGGAGGCTCACTCACTTGATCAAGGTCACACAGCTTCTGAGGAAGGACAAGAACTAAAGGTAATGATGACATCATGGGGACCATTAGGGACCGCTTCAGTGCTACTGAAAACCAGCAAGACAGAAGTGGTGGGGAAACAGCCTCTCGGAGTCCCTTACACTGCTTGTCAGCTCTGTCTGAGAAGCAAACTGTTTGTTTGTTTGTTTGACAGGGTCTCCTGTATCTCAGGCTAGCCTCTCATGTTGGTGTGCATGCCTTAGGCTGAGGCAGGAAGACTGAAAGTTCCAGACTAACCTGATTTGTGTGGTGAGACCCATTCAGAGAGAGAGAGAGAGAGAGAGAGAGAGAGAGAGAGAGAGAGAGAGAGA
>LOEQ01000354.1:141700-156109 GCA_001685075.1 Bramus lutescens | reverse complement strand
ACACACACACACACACACCAAGGTATCAGGGATTGAGAAAACCTTGAGATGGGTGAGGGGAGGGTCTAGGAAACATCCTGACTGGTTCTGGGTCAGGACCTTCTCAGCTTGTGGGCCTGGGTAGCCTAAGGTAGAGCAGTGAGGTCAGTACCACACAACTGAAACTGTGAGTGACTGTTTGTCCCTAAGTTCTGCACCTCTGGTGCCTCCCTTGTCTTTCCTCACTCTGGTCCACAGGCACTACAGCAGCTTGCTGAAAGAGCCCCTCAAAACAAGTGTCTAGTCGGGCGGTGGTGACACATGCCTTTAATCCCAGCACTCGGGAGGCAGAGACAGGTGGATCTCTGTGAGTTTGAGGTCAGCCTGGTCAGTAGAGCAAGTCCCAGGACAGGTTCCAAAGTCACAGAGAAACCCTGTCTCAAAAAAACAAAATCAGAAAAACTAGTGTCTAAGATAGCCAGTTCTAGAGGAGGGCTTGGCCATCTGCTGCTGTGCACAAAATACAAACCCTGTGCTCGACAGCTAGACAGAAAAGCGGGTGTTTTCATTATTCGTTGTTTGCTTCACACATATGCCTGCCCCCCTGCAAGAATATCACCCTGTGATGTCATTATGCCCTCCAGTGTCATGACTAGGCTCACTAGTCATGATAGCAGGAATGGCACAGTCAGGATTCTGTCCCATTAGGAATGGCATACTCTTCAAGACCAAAGGCCGCCAGTGATTTAGACTCAGGGTCCAGTTTCCCATTTGTTCTCTGATAGCACACAACTTGTTCTGTTTGGTGCACAGAGCCATTATATGCTGTGCTTCTCAGAGGGGCCCTCCCACCTGACCGTTAGCATTGCATATCCTTGGACTCCACCAAGACCTGCTGAGACATATGAGCTGGAATCTGTGTCTGTCAAGCCCTCTGGGGAAATTTCCAGCTTGAAAACCAGCACACTTTAAGACTCTTAACCTATTTTACTTAAAACCAGACATCCAGAAATCTAGTAGTACCAGCTCAAGCAGGACTCTCTCCCACGATGGAATATAACCTGCCCAGGTCACAAACTACTAGCCATTGTAATGTCTGTTGCCTCCTGGGGTGCCTCAGTGGCCCTCATCCCTGAGGTCACCTTAAATGACATAGGGAGCTTCATAAACACATGATGACCCCCAGGCTCTCATCCTGGGCATGGGGCCTGGGCACCGCTGCTTTGCAAAAGCCCCTCAAGTGATGGTGGGGTTCCATTTGGTACAGCTTCACCTGGCTAGGGATGTGCTAATCCATATGCCACTGATCCCCTTCTTCCCCTCTAACCCTTTATCTGACCCTTGTGGTACCATTTCAGATATACCAGGAAACATCTGTCTACACATAACCCAAGTCTACAGTGCTCTTTTTTTTTTTTGCCGGAGGACAATCCCAAAGAGTTCCTCTGTGCCATTTGCTGTACATGTGTGCAAAGGCAGTCTAGTGAAACCTTTTCATTTTTCCTTGACATTTCACAGGCTGCCTGAGACCTCTAGCCTCTTCCAATGGCTACGTGAACATCTCAGAGTTCCAGACCTCCTTCCCCGTGGGAACTGTGATAGCCTATCGCTGCTTCCCTGGATTTAAACTCGAGGGTTCTGAGTATATTGAATGCTTACACAACCTTATCTGGTCATCCAGCCCACCCCGGTGCCTTGCTCTGGAAGGTAACACATATAAGTCTTTTGGAAGTGGGTGTGGAGATGGGAGGCGTCTAATTGTGGCCAGGAGTGACTTTTGCTTGCCTGGGTCCAGATCATCCACCTGCTACGGAGCTATCCTCACATTAGACTTGCCCCCCTCCCCTCCCCGCCCACCACCATTCTTAGTATAGTGAAAGGGGAGCGGGCCGGCCCTCATGTTACATCTTAGTAAGGGGAGGAAGGCAAATATCAGAAGCTGAAATAATCAGATGTCAGACTGCGAGATATCGCAAAGTTAAATGAAATGCCTTCAAAAATTAATTTTCTCTGCACCAAATGATAGCAGATGGCACTGTGGCACCATCCGCCTCCGTCTCGCCCCTCGTTTATTGCTGTGTCAATGTTTCTCTCCTTTCCCATGCATTTATAGCTAAGCTGTAAATGTTCAGTTGTAAGACGCTCTTGGAAGTCTGTAAGCAGGAGTTCCCTCTCCCCGGTTTTTATGACACCTGTTTGGTTATGGGGGGTGCTGCCAAAGACCACTGTCTGTGTTGGCAGGGTGTGGGGGGCATGGCTTCCATTTCCAGTATCTGAGCAGTGTCCTGGGGTTCCTCACACCCTCTACCACTGACCTTCAACATCCTACTTCAGCCCTGGTTTGTCTTAGGCCTTGAAGTCTCACCTGATGGGCTTCTTAACCTCTGAATTGATGGGGTGGGGGAGGAGTCTCTGAGAACATGGCAGGGGAGAAAGCTTTCATTCCAAAGCCTGTCCAAACCTGTCCAAAACCTAACTCCCCCCAAACAATAGCATGTCAGAGCAGACCAGCACCCCCAAGTTTACGGCGGCATAGCTACCTGCTTCCCTGTTGCAACCTCAGGAGGAGTGGGCTTTGGAGTGTACTATGGGGAGAGGAGGTTGGCAGGAGGGGAGGGGAAGCAATGAGAGAAGGCTTTTATTTTCAAAGGGAAGACAGACATGGAGGGGGCTGCCCAGGGAGCCTCCTTCGAGAGGGGTTGAGAAATGGTGGGAGGGAGGGGTGGCCACTCAGTACCATTCATTCCACTACAGTCTAGGCTAGTCCCTAAGGTCCCCACACATTCCTATCTCCCACATAGCCCACATTTCCTAGAGACAGGGGCCAGGCTAGAGGTGTTAACAGGGAGACACCCTAATATATTTGAATTGCTTATAACAGTTAAGTTTTCACTGGGAGCATTCAGTAGGAACTTAAAATGTGTGTGTGTGTGTGTGTGTGTGTGTGTGTGTTCTTAATCTGAAATTCAAACAGAATTGACTGTTGTACCTCTGCTTGCTGAAGCTGGCCAGCCTAGTCCCCAGAGACAAGGTCACCCCATGTAGTCACCTCTCCATTGTCTTCCTACTCCAGTGGGCCATGGTGAGTGTGAGCTGTCACGAAAAGGCCCGCCTTCCTAGTTCCTGGAGGATTTCCCCTGTTCACATAACCAGAAATCAAGGGTAGTTTGAAGATATCATTGTTATGATTTTATCAATTTGAAATGGCTGTTTTAGGATCTTTTCAAATCTGCCTTAACTGCATCTCAAGTAGTCAGATTCTGTAAGCTTCATTTGGGGACTCTGAGAGCAGCCCTTTATGGAGCCTGGAGAATAAGATATGGATAGACATAAAACAAAATCTGACTTCAAGAGGCGAGGAGCTCAGGTTATAATAAACAGGGAGCTACGAACAGTCCATGATGGAAAACGGGCCCCATTGCTGAACACGTGCACTGTGTCTGTTGCCAGACTCAGCTCTGGTCATGGAAGGATCTGGAAACCCTGCCGAAAGGCCACTCAGCGCCCACCTCCCCCCACCATTTAAATGACTTTGACATCTTTGTTTTTATTGTCCATCTCTTCAGAATATCCAAGAAAATAGTTTATGAGCCCTTTCAAAGCAACAGAGGTCAAAAGTATAAAGGCTACAAATCTAAACTCACAGGCTGAGTAAGTTAAGGGTTACTTGATCCTTAGGACCACATAGAAACTGAAGCAAGCCGTGATTGGACACACTAATGAGCACCTGTAAGCCCAGATACTCAGCATGTGGTGACAGGAGGATTCGTTGAGACGGAACAACAAAACAAAATCCTATCTATTAAAAAAAAAAGTAAAAATGAAAGCACTGGGTTGAAATAAAATACAAAGATTCGTGAGAAAGCCATCCTGGGAGTGACATATTTTTCATTCTTCCTTTCATTTTAAAACATTGGTGCATGGCTTATATACCATCGCAGGGTAAACAGCATAGATCAGCATTCCTTGGTAATCTGCCCCTTCACATGTCATGCACATTTCCCCTTCTTCCTGTCTTACAAAGTACACATTTCAATAATTTGATTTCCCTTTATAGTATAGTAAAAACTGTCTATGCTACGTATTGTGTGCTGTGGGGGCTTTTGAATCCATCAGTGTCCTGACGGCAACAGTGAGTGGGTGCGGATGAGCAGAGCTGTAAAAAGCTTCCCCAGCCTCCTTACCTCTTGCTTATCCCCAACCTCCCACCATCAGTGGGCCTGTCACTCATGCATGTCACTTTAGCTGTCCCCAAACTCAACCTGGCTAGTTGCTTGCTCAGCACTCATAGTACCCTGGGTTCAATCCCCAATACCACATAAGGCAGGTGTGGTGGCACACACCTGTATCCCAGCACTCAGAAGGTTGAAACAGAGATTCAGCAGTTCAAGACCATCCTTTGCTGTATGGTGAGTCAAGGCCAACCTTGGCTACATAAAACTACATCTCAAAAATAATAAAATGGGACTGGAAAATTGGCTCAGTGATTAAAATCACACACTACTCTTGAAGAGGACCCAAGTTTGGATCCCACACTAATGTCAAGTGGCTCACAATTGTCTGTGACCCCAGCTCCAGGGGAATCCTTTGCTTCTGGCCTCCACCTACCTGCTCTCATATGTACACATGCATGCGCGTGTGCACGTATGCATGCGCGTAATTTAAAATAATAAAATCTTAAAAGAATAGATTAGAATATAAAGTGGTATTGATCATAATTCATGGAACTATAAGGCTTTCAAATTTTAAAACAATTTTCTTCTCTTTTATTTTGAGACAGGGTTTCTCTATGTAACAGCCAGATATAATATTTTTAAGAAAGTACCTGGCACCTAGTGTCAGTCAAGGGTCTACCACAACTCTTAGATTTCAGTATAATCACCCTAAGTAGACTATGGCTATGAATAAAATGTCCAGACTTTACTCTCATGTGTTGTGATACTCTTTGGTTGTTCGGATGCTCTTTGGCTATCTGCGTGTTCTCCACTGTGTCTGGAGATACCTCACGATAACGATGGCCCCTTCACTTTGAGAGCTCTGCGTCAGGCTCTCGCCGTCATGTCCTCTGGTCCCTTCTGTCATCTTTTCTGCTCTCAGCCCCGTCTTCCTGATGAGCAAACGCAGGCTGGAACTTGAGCCTGGGCCTCGGTCACTTGAAGCCATCCGTCTTGTCTAATTACTTTGTACAGATCGCCTTGCAGTCTAACTGAAAGGTGATTTGATAGCTTTATAGTCATTTTTGAAGTAAAAAAGAGTTAAAATAATCGCTGCATAGGAAGGACTTTGTCTTTCTAGTCGCCCCCTGGAGATAGGACTGGAAGGAGGCCTGTGTGTGCTGTTGGCGTGCACTGCTACCTCCCAGCGGTGCCAGCATTCTTGGCTACAGTGAAGCCCTGTTTCAGGGAGCTCGGCAGAGATGGTTGGTCCCTTTCAGACTGAGGCAGTGACACCTTGGTAGACGGCAGGACTTATGCAGACCCTCAGGCATGACTCCTTCTACCATATGACACTGCTTCTCCCTGGAGGCGTGAAGAGCCAGCCTTTGAGAGATGGGTGTGAGTGACCCCATCGTCAAGGTCAGGCATCATGAGGAGGTGATGTTAGAAAGAAAGGTCATGGCAGTGCCATCAGGAGTTCTGAGGACCACTCTGAGGGTTGTGCATTTGAGCCCTGCACTGTTACACTTGTCTGACTGACAGTGGTCACATTCTGGAAGACACCTGTGTCCCCGTGTTCGTATCATGTGATTCGGCCTCTGAGACGCCTTAAACCACTGCTGTATTGATCTGTTTGGGCAAGGAAGGTATACTCCATGTGTCCTTATATGTTGGCATCTTTTGTAGGTCTATGATTTTGTCCTCATGTGACTGCACCTTAATTCTTTCCCTTCTCAGGCCCTTTAATCTCCATGGATGTCACCTCTGTCTCTTTCCCATACATACTTACCTGCTGAATCCAAATCTTATTTTTACAGAACTTCTTTGTTAGTGAGCACGAGCAGTCTCTCACTCCTAAGTGCTGAGAACCCTGACCCAGGCACTGGGGAACTACAGGAAAGGAAAGGACGTAATTCAGTTATTTGCAAAGTTGACTGTCTGTTCTAACAGGAAGAACATGGCAGATCTCACCATCTAGAGACCCGCATCATTGCCATGGTCTGCGTGTCCCCATGCAGCTATTTTACCGTAGGGCACATCAGAGATTCTGCTCCCGGGAGGGGTGGGAAGGTGGGGGACAATAGGAGATATCACAGTTGCAAAGTGAAATTTCTACCCAGTGATGCATAGCTTTCTATTTTCCCAGAGTCTGAGCAGGAAGCTCCACAGAGCTCACCAGGCTGTGTGAATACCTTAGCACGTGGAGGGTGCTTGCCCAAGGGCTTGAAGAATGGTATGTGGGAGGAGAGTGAGGGACATCAGATAAGCAAGTGAACTGTCCAGGTAGTAGTTCAAAGGAAGCTGGTGGGCACCTCGTTGAGGAAAAAAGATTAAAATCTTTCTAGAGCCCCTCTGACACTAGGCCTGTGTGGCATGCCGGCTGTGTGTGGTGTAGTTCCTGCTGTGTGTGTAGTTCCAGCTGTGTGTGGAGTATAGAAAAGCCCTTTTTTTCTCAAGGAGGATGAACCCCTAAGAAAGTGTGTGGTGTCTGGAACATTCTCTTACATCCAGGCTTTGGCATGACCTAGAAGTGGTGTGTGCACCATGCTTATCTAATTGCAGAAATTCCTGGCAACTGTTTTTCCAAATGGTGGATGAGGGAAAGCAGCTCCTATGGCAAGTGACAAGGTCCAGAGAAGAGATGGCTGAAGTATGCTCTCGGAATTCAGAATCTGTGGCTTACGGTTTCTACATACATTAAAAACCTCCATCCATAGTCCCTCTCCCCCACCTCTCTTCCTTGTGGGGAAGGAGGACTTTGTTTGGGGCTTACACCTTGAGGGGACATGGTGCATTGTGACAGGAAGGCACATGGGCAGGGAGCGAGGTGGTCAGTCACCTTGTGTCCACATGTATGGAGCAGAGAACATACAGGGAGTGAGGCTGGGCTATGAAGTCACAAGGCCCGCCCCCAGGAACCCACTTGCCACAGGACGCTTCTGCTGCCTAAGGTTCCACGAATGTCCAGCCTTGTGGTTGGACTCCAGTGTTCTGACACACAAGCCTCTACAGGACATTTTCCAGTCAAACCACAGTTTCTGCCACTGGTCCCCCTCAGGTCATGCCTCTTTCCTCCTGCAAGAGGCATTCAATCCAGCCTCTGAAGTCCCCAGATCGTTTTTAACTGTCCTGACACTGTTGTGTCCACAGTCTCTCTTGAGACTCCAAGAACTCTCTTCACTCTGAGATGTTTCAGAGGATGTTCTGGTCTGTCACAGAAGGGAAGGCGTAATGGTAGATGGGTAAAGTGGAGGCTGGTCACATCACAGTGGCAGTCAGTCCCTAACTGCTGAGTAAGAGGACCTGGACCTCTATTCGGAAGTCCTTTTAGTAGATCTCTATAAATAAAATATGGGGCCATGATTCCCTCCAAAAAAGACCACACATTCAGTGAGATTAGGCTTTGAAAAGAAAGACGTTCCAACCAGCGCTGTCTGCTGTTTTAATTAAATGTCTGTGAGACTCGTGTATTCATTCTGTGAACGTTTTAATGCTTAGCTGCTGTGGAGTCTGCAAGACCCAGGGACAAGTTAGTGACTTAAGATCTCTGCTGCCCTGGGGTTCCTGTAGCTCTTCCTACTCCTGGTGAGACCCCTTCTGCCTGCAGGGGGAGGTGGGCTCAGAATACCCTACCTGTCAATTATCTAGGGTGCTGGCTGCCTGCTCTGAGGCCAGAGAGAAAGGCTTTCCAGAGTCAGGCTTTCCTGGTTCTGAGAGAGCTGCTGCTGGATGGGTCATCTCCAGAGAGGTTGGTGTGTTTGTCCATTGGATTATCCCCAAAAGGAGCAGATCGCTCTAGCATGGTGGTTCTCAACCCTCCTAATGCTGAGACCCTTTAATACAGTTCCTTGTGTTTTGGTGACCCCCAACCATAAAATTATTTTCATTGCTACTTCATAGCTAACTTTGCTACTGTTATGAATCATAATGTAAACATCTATGTTTTCCGATGGTCTTTGGGGGTGCGGGTCACGATCCACAGGTTGAGAACAGCTACTCTAGATGCTTTGTCTGACAGTTTGAACAGTAGCTGCCCCAGGTGCTCAAGGCTTCTTGGTCTCATGTCTGGCATTTGTACCGGGAGCAAAGCTGACTGGCCCTCTGAATCATGAGCCCAGAGTGACCCCCCAAACCTATTCATGGCCCAGCTCACAGGGCAGATGGCCCAGCTCACGGGGTGAGAAGGAGTTGTGATCAGTGATGGTTCAGTCACCAAGCAAGCTGCCATGTGGTCTCCTCAGAACCCGCTGGGGCCCAGGGGCCCTTCAGGTCGGCATTCTTTCATAAGAAAAAGAAGAAAAGCAAGAACCCTGTTTGGCCAAATGTGAAATAGCTTGAAAGGTTACAATTTGAGATCAAAGCTCAAAGCCAGCTTGGATGTGGGGAACTCATTTTGTAGTGTTCTTTGTTCCCAAGTCAAAACACATTCAGGTGCTAGAGGCAACCAGCCTGAGAGATACCTGTGGTGATTTCTCCCTGCGGGATTCCCACCTTCTCCAGGCACCTAAGGACATCAAAGGAGAGGCCACAGGAATCTGAGCATCTTTGGATGAGAGGCCTCCTTTGCCTGGAGCAGAGAGCTCCTGGGAGTCAGGCTGCCCCACCCCACACACCCAGTGCCCCACTCTCAACCCCAGGGGGTAGATAGAAAATTGAAAGCTGTCCGGGGAAGCAGCCTCTTCTCAGGAAGGTGACTGCCAATCATGGCCCATGTTGAAATCTGCTGTCAACAGCTCCCTTCTTCCAGCCAGAATCTTTTGGCTCCTGTGTGTCAGCTTCTTGCTGCCTCTCAAGGGCAAGCAAGGGAGACCCAGAATCTCTCACTTTCCTTCCTGGTGTCCAAATAAGGGAGGCTTGGGTTAGATGTGTATCTTAGTTCTCTATAGAGCATCCCACCTAGGACTTTGAGAACAAAGGGAATGGCAGAAGAAAAGTCACCTCAGGGACACCGTGGGTCTGACATTACCCCCTACCCACCCGCCCCACCTCCCCCTGCCCTACAGAGCCAGGTATTGGACTCAGGGCCTTGGGCATGCCAGGTAGGTGCCCCATTACTCAGCTACATCCATAGCACCTGGTTTTTAAAGACAGCATCTCTCCAGGTAGCCCCGGTTGGCCTTACACTTGCTGTCTTCTTGCTTCAACCTCTGGAGCACTGAGATTGTGGGCCTGTGCCGCCATAGCTAGCTTCCTGATGCTCATTTTGAATGACGGACCACAGAGGACAAAGCTGTAGACATCGTCACTGCCTCTACCCTGCTGCCCTTGAACACCTCCTCTGTGGGGATGAATGGGAGCTGGCTTGGCTTTGGCCTGGAAGTGCTGTACCCATTGGGGTCCCCATACACACTCCCAAGCTCTCACTCTGCCAAGCTGCTGTCCCTGGGGGAGGGCCCATGACTCCACCACCTCTCCCTTCTGGACTGGCATTCTTGAGCAGGAGGAAATGGTCCCCTGAACGCCACGATCCTTGGGGCAGCTCCTTGCTAGAAGTTAGCTCCTCTCCCTCTTTCCAGCCCTGGTCGCAGAAGTGTCCTCACACCCCCACACTGCCTTAGATCTCTTGACACTTTGAGGTGCTTCCTGCAACCCACACAGTGGCTCCTTTATTCTTGATCACATCCTGGTCAGATAGAAGCTGGTGTGATGGCAGCTGTGGAGAGCTCCCTGTCTTTCCCCAAGCCTCCGATTGGATCTTGGCTAAATTCACTGTAAGCTACTCTATCTGGACTTGAAGTAGAACAAGAAGAAAGGCATAAGAAAAGTCACATTTCAGAATGTATGTCTCCTGAAACCCAGGCCTTAGGACCCAGAGGCTCCTTCCCAACTCTCCTTTACCAGGGCACAGTTTACCCAGGGAGGGTGCCTCACTTGGGCTGCCTCTGAGAGGTGTGTATTTGGGGAGGGAGGTTGTCTTTGATTTGGGGGCATTCGTGTCCCCTTGGGGAGGCCAAACAACTGAGAGTCACACAGTCAGCAGCCAGCCTTGCCCCATTAGGAGCAGCTGTCCGACCTGTCTGCTTGTGGAGGGCCATCTGAGAAACAGGTGCGTCCTTTGTCATCTTTGTTCAGCCTTGAGGTAATTCCAAGTAATAAGTCCTTTTACAGAAAGGAACCTTGGCCATGGGTGCCACCTACAAAGAAGAAGCAACCCTGCCCCAAGATGGCGCTCTTTCCCCAAACTTCCCATTGTCTTTCTAGAGGGGCTGGCCCCAGCCATTGAATGACCTGTTCAGCCACCCCACGGGCACCTTCCTTATCCATCTCTGTTTACTCTAGGGTAGAGTTTTAGTATGCAAACATGTTTGCAGGTGTTTGTGAGGATGGGGAGTGTAGTGGCACATGATTGTCTCCAAGATGCCTTGCATACCCGCATACAGTGGTGGGCACTATGGGAATTCTTTTCCTTTCTTCCCTCACCTCTCTCCTTTCCAGATAAAGCTCCAGTACCAATCAGAGTTGTATTGAATGCTTGGGACTCTGCTTTATTAGAATTCAAGTCTTGCTCCCCTCAGCTGTAGTGATAATAGCAGTGACCAAGCCGTCACCCAGCCCCTCCCCCNCGGCTTCCCACCCTCTGAGTAGACCAGCTGGCCAGGGCACAGTCTCCATTAGCCTCTTCTGGCCCTTGAGGCTCCCCGCAGATTCACCCACCGTCCCGGCAGCAGCTGGATGCAATATGAAATTGAATCAGCGGAAAGTGAAAAGAGCAGTGGGTGCCTTTTCTGCCTCCTCTTTCCCTGACGCAGCGGTGAGACATCTATTCACAGGCAGTGAAGGAGGCCTCTGGCTGTATCTGCCCGCCCAGAGCGACCTCTTTACACTCAACAGTAGGAGCAGGTGGTTTGGGATGACTGTCCTCTGGGCTCTGAGGCCCAGAGAGCCACTTAGCAAAAGAGCGCCCCCTGCAGCTTTGTCCCAGGCTGTCCCTCTTCCAGGCAGCTCTATTTGGACAGGATTTTTTGAAAGAAGAGTCTAGTTGGGTTTCTTTATGCGTTGGTTTGTGTATTTGTTTGCTTTATCTTTTGTGTAGCTCTGGTTGCTCTAGAAGTTGATTTGTAGCTGAAGCTGGCCCCAAACTTGCAGCAATCCTCCTGCCTCTGCCTCTGAAGTGCTAAGATTACAACTTTGTGCCACCACACTTAGCCATAAAAATCTGGGAAATGTGCCCTGAGTTCTGCCTTCTTGAGAGTAGAGGAATGATATGCTGGGATCCTGAACATCCTGGGGCCTCTTCTTCTCTTATTTTCAGCCTTTAGCTGTGCAAGTGATGGTTAATTTATCACCTCAGTCAGGAGCCTGGCTTACACCAGTCAAGGTTGGATGGGGTTTGAGGATCTTATTCTCAAAAACAAAAGAATTTTAATTTGCTTTGAAGACACGCATGCGTTTCCTGGGCCTGGGAGAGAGGGCTTGCTCCACGTCAGGGATCAACTCTTGAAGTCTTGTCTGAAATGCTCAGAGGTCAATTGTGAGCACAGATGTAATGCCTGGACACAGGTGCCACTTTGTGCCCTCACAGTGAAATGCCTGTCACTGGCACTGTCTGCCTTACAGCCTCCTTGTCTATGACCCTCAAGAGGTATTATATTAGCAGGAAATACAAAACAGCAAGCAATCCTGTTAATTTATTGTTCATAAGCAATAGTAAATTATCCTAATGCTTTTTCCATGCACTGCTCAACATGACAGCTGAATGATTATGAGAAAATGGCTGCTTGCACGCTACACAAGCATTCTACACAATTGCTGCACCTAATATTTTCTTTCTTTCTGTGATGAGTTATTGCCAGTGATGTCCCCTTTCCTTGGTCATAGATGCTTATTCTTCAGAGAAACTTTGTCCTAATGTTGAGAATAATCTCCTCCTCTTCCACGAGCCCCTCCTCCCTTCCACCAACACCTCTTCCCCTTCCCCCTCCTCCTTTTCCTCCTCTTTTTCCTCCTTTTCCCCTTCTCTTTTTCTGCCTGTATTGAATAAGAAACACTGACCTTTTTCTTTCAGACATACATTGTGGGGCTGGAGAGATGGTTCAGTGGTTGACTCCTTTCCAAGGGCCTGGGTTCCATTCTCAGTGGCTCATAACCCTCTGTAACTCCATTTCCAGCAAATCTGATGTCCTCTTCTGGCCTCCTTGGGTGCTGGATGCTCATGGTGCACAGACATACATGCAGGCAAATGTCTATGTACATTGAAACCCCACCCAAATACACACAAAAAGAAACAAACAAGAAGACTTAGTTCCTGTTTTTCAAGGAGACCCAACGTCTCAGGCTTTGTTGCTGTTGGTTTCTAGGCTTATTGCCTGTTATTACAACACACAGATGGGCCCAAGTTCCCCTTCCTCCTCTTCCCATGGACCCATTCACTAGACTTAGCCCCTTGCCAGGGCCTGCCTTGTCTCCTTTCTTTCCTTTTGTCTTGTTGCAAATGTGACCATCAAACTCCATCTCTCCTGGACTTTAACAATGAAATGATTTTCCTTTTAAACTTCATTTAGGGAAGAAATTTCATCTGAGGTCAAAGGAACAGGACAGGTGATTCTTCTTCTGTAAGCACAGCCATCCTCTGCTACCAAGAAACTCCCATTTTTGTGGGTCTAGAAGCCCTCTTTTTTTAAATAAATAAAAACAATAACAACAAGAAAAAACAAACGTTTTTTAGGTCTTATGTGAATCCATGCCCCAGACAGTGGGGGTTATTTTGTAAACGGAAACCACTCGTATGTTTCCTGGTTGCCCAGACCCAAATAATCACACAGAAACTATGTTAATTACCACACTGTTTCGCCAATAGCTTAGGTGTATTTCTAGCTAGCTCTTACATATTAAATTAACCCATTTCTCTTATTTTCTATTTTACCATGAGGCTCGTGGTTGGTTACCTCTTGCTTCTTGGGCAGCTACATGGTATCTGCCTCCTTTGACAGCTACACAGCATCTCTTTGACTCTGCCTACTCTCTGTGTATATCTTTCTGTTCTGATTTTTCTGCCTGACTATACTCTGCCCTGCCAAAGCAGCTTCTTTCTTAACCATTGGTAACAAAAACATATTCACAGCATGCAGAGGGGAATCCCACATCATTCTTCCACAGGGAGGATGCCGAAGGAAGATCACCCCTACCAGACCAGAATCTGCCTCTCCACAGCCCATCCCTCCACTCTCACCTGGCAGGCCACTTGTCCTGGGGTTCCTGTTTAGGGCAGATGCAGGAAATGCTCCTGTTACCCTGTTCCTGGCCCTCACTGAAGTACCTTCCTGCCCGCGATGGCCCTGCAGTCCTTCCCATCATAGCAGCTCTGCAGATGAGCAAGCCTTTGCTTTGCAGGACTTAAGTGGCAGTTCCCTGAAGATGCAGAGAGAATCATCGGCTATGACCAGTGCTTTGAGCCCCTCCCAAGAGGGGCGACTTCATTATGCTGAGATATAGACGACCACTACAAGTGAGAAATCCTCCATGTTTGTCCTTAAACCCTAGGATCTCCTCCAACTCTGCTCCAGGCAGGATTTATTTCCTCCTTTCCTCCCTAGGACGTTGGATGACTTGTATTTCATAGTAATAAAACCTCTTGCAATCAGGTACAACACAGAAAGTGATAAATCCCCTCCATCACCATCACTCTGGGGCCGTGCCAGCCTGGCAGAGTACTTTGGGGTCATTTCTTCTGGCTGTTTTCTTTTCCTTCTCTTTACTAGTTCCCACCCCTTCCCCACAGCCCTTCACCAACCATTGCCACAGCCTCCTTCCGCTTCTTCCAGGGCCACTAGACATATGGGTGGGAGACAATAGAATGGTCCACCAGACCATTGCAAGTGTACACCTTGCATTTGAGACAGTACCTTTTGTTAGCCTAGAGGTCACAGAGAAGTCAAGGCTAGGCAGTGTACCCTAAACATCCACCTGTCTTCGCCTTCCCAGCTCTGTGAGTTCTCCATATCAGCTTGTGCAGCAAACGCTTCACTGGCAGGCCTGTCTCTCCTGGCCAGCCTTTGTTTGTTTGTAGATAGTGCCTGTTATAGTTTGAATATGGAATGTTCCCTGTAGGCAGGCCCTGTGTTTGAATGCTTGGTTCCCAGATGGTAACCCTGACTTGGAAGGTTGTTGAACTCTCTGGATAGGGGGCTCAGCTGTCAGATGTAGGGCCCAGGGTACAGCTGAGGGGGCTATAGGCTGGGTGCACTTCCTGCATAAGCTCCTTGCTTCATAACTGCTGGGGCCATGCAGCCAGCTGCCTGCTACTGCCACAGCCATAGCTGCAAGCCATTCCCAT
>LOEQ01000354.1:109063-141676 GCA_001685075.1 Bramus lutescens | reverse complement strand
CACCTTTGGTGTCTTGCAGGGTGGCGGGGTGGGGGGCTCTAGCCCCTAAATCAGTGGTTCTTAGCTTTTCATAGGGACCACCTAAGGCCACCAGAAAACACAGATACTTACATTATGATCCATAACAGTAGCAAAATTGCAAATATGAAGTAGCATCGAAAATAATGTTATGGTTGGGGTGAGTGGGTGGTCACCACAACACGAGGAACTGTGTTAAAGGGCCGCAGCATAGGGAGGTGGCCACCCACTGCATAAACCATTAACCAAAGTAAGTTCTTCTTCTCTCTCATTGTTTTTGTCAGAGCAACAAGAAAGCACACTAGCACCGGGCCTCACTGTATAGCCCAGGCTGATCTTTAACCTCATATCTTTCTGTCTCAGCCACCTAAATGTTATGGTTACTGGCAGCCCTACCCACCCAGCCTTCAGTTTCTCCTTCTTTATGGGATGACTCTAAATGACTTGGAAGAGTTTGGAGAAGACATTGTCTTGCTTGTGGCTCACATTCCCCTCCCTCCTCTCCCCCACCCCACCCCTCAGGAAACAGAGAAGTCTAGGCCTTTGGGCACATTCCAGCTGCTTTGTTCCTTGATGGTTAAGAACTCAGTGCAGGGCTGGGAAGATGGCTCAGTGTATAAAAGCTTGCTGTGCAAGCAGGAGGACCTGCATTTGGTATCTACATACACTCAAGATGTGGTGGGGGCTGGGGGTAGATCCCAGTACTGGGGTGGAGGTGGGAGGTAGACAGGCCATTCCTGAAGGGCTCATTGAAAACAGTGCACTCTGAGTCCAGTGAGAGACCCTATCTTTACAAGTGGAGAATGATAGAGGTATAACAAGCCCTTCTCTGCAAACTCCTTGTCAGAATTTAGTGCACTAAACACTCATGCAACCCACATAGTAGGTGGCTCCCACATAGTAGGTAGTCACTACATGTGACTTTTGCAATCACCACTGCAATTTTCTCTTATTTCTCATAATGTAGCTAAAAACATCAGCTGCCTCTTTTTCCTTGAGCAGCTGCTTTTGGGCCGGATACTCTATGCTTGCTCATTTACAGAATTGCTTCTTCTATAAAATCCCTGCAACGTGGGCATCACTATCCCTGCCTTCCGATGATGGGATCTAGAGCTCAGGAAGGAAGTGGAAATAAAGTGCCTGAAATGAGTGTAAAACAGAAAGGAAAAATCCCCAAGGTCCAGTGGTTACTTGGGATCTGAGCCAAGACCTGAGCCCAAGGCCGCTGGTACCCACAGCAAAGCTGCCTGGAGTCACATCACAGGATGATTTGTCCTGTCTTCTCTGTTTCTCTTCTCTCCTGTTCTCTCTCCTACTTTCTTCTATTCTTCAGTGCTTCTCAAGATTTGTTCATATATCATGAAACTATAGTGCTTTTCCATGGACTAGCATGTGCTTTTTCTTGCGGAATACTGGTACACTTCATTCTAACTTGAATCTTAGAAGCACAGTCCATAGACTGAGATGTAGCTATTTTCTTGGTATAACCTACAACCACATCCAAAAGCATGTGTGCACACATGTATATACGCTCTCACAGGACCAAGGACTGCCCCTTGTTATCAGTGACTGTTTCCTCATCTGCTAGGATTTTCTATAAGATCAGAACAAGGAAGCATCGATTTTTAAGGAAAAAAAAGAAACGATAACACAAAATCTCAAATCTCAACTTGAGAGGCTGAGGCGAAAGGATCAAGAGATGAGGACCATGTGGGCCCCTGGAGAAGGTGGGACCAGAAGGTGGAGTCTCCTGGTAGGAAATGACCTTTGACCTTGATAGCTGATCAATACTAATGGATTAGAAAGGCATCTGATTGTTTCTTGACCTCACTTGTGGCCTGCTGAGCCTGCTTCTGGGAAGGGTTCCTTTCTGTTGGGCTGTACTTGTTACAAGCCAGGCTCATGGCTTCACGGTTCATTAGAAAGATGGGTGGACTCACAAAAAAGCAAGCACAGTGACCCTGTGAGTGTCCAGAACCACACTGGAGAGGACTAATCTCTAGTGCTTGAAATAGTAGTAAAAGGAAGGCTTAGCACATCGACATGCCTGCGTTCAGCCCTTCTGTCAGTGTGTGTTAAGAGCAACACAGGCAGGGCAGCCAGATGCCCTAGCAGGTATAGGTGCTTGCTGCCAAGCCTGAAAGCCTGCGTTTAATTCCTGGAACTCACATAGTTCAAGGAAAGGACTCTCACAGGTTGGTCTCTGACCTTCAAAAGGAAATAAAGAAACATTAAAAAACATGTTCTTTTTTTATTTAAAAAATGAAACAAACACCACATTTTCACTACATGAGTTAACCTAGATTACCGTGGTTGCAAAGCCAGGGTCCCCCATGGGGAACTTAGGCAGCCGTTCCTCCCATCTCTGACACGATACTTGAATAGCTGCGGTCACGTCAGGATTGCACCCTCAGCCTGTAATCCTGCTCCCTAGACCTGGAAGGTTCTGGGTCGGACTGAAAGTGGTACTAGTTTGTCTGTCAGACCTGGCTCAAACATGCTAATGTTCCTCCCGCCTTGGGCCTGAAGCTTGTGGTAGCTTTTCAGATTGGGAGCCTAAGAGACTCAGCCAGATCCCTTTTCGGCCCTGAGTGTAGAAGCCTGAATCAAACGTATGTCCACTGTGCAGGCTGCTGTGCACAGCCGTGGTGTTCAAAAGCTGCTGCTAATTGCACTGTGCTGGCAGACTGTATTTCAGCCATCAGTGTGTTCACACTTAGGAAGGGCTGTTAGTATCAATTTTAAAGGCGGTAGATTTAATTTGGTTATACAATCGTCATACGTAATTGTGTTCCCTTAAGTACAGCACTGTTTCTGTTTTCTTTCTTGTTTTAAATTTAAGAAATTGCACTTAGAGTGAAATAACTGAGGAGGAACACTGTGACTGTTGGGGTCCTGTCTGTAACCTTGTAATACCAAGACATTAAAATGCTCACTACTTTGTGCTTTTAAGCAAAAAAATCTATTTTAATTAAGGGAAGTTCAGAGAGGGGAGGTGAGGTGAGGAGAGAAGAGGAGAGAGTTGAAGGAAGCCTAGGCTACACAGTGAGAGTCTGTCTCAAAAACAAACAAACAAATATACAAAAATTTTGAGATTCAGAAAATCCACACTGATTTATCTGTGTGCCACCTTGGTCTAGCCTGTGGAGGGAGAATGTGAGAATTACCAGGATATCCTAGCAACCTTGAACTTCAGCATGGTCTCTGGTGGCGCAGGCTTTAGTAGGCTGCTGAGCGAGGGCAGAAAAGACAAGTGACAAATGCTCTCTTATTTGGGAGCTTTCTGGTCTACCTTGGGAGCTTTCTGGTCTACCTTGTGGAGCACACTCCTCCCTTTCGTCTTGAGCTCCCGATTTCTCTCTTAAAGAAATAAAGAAGCCTTGATTGCCATCTGGAATTCCAACTGTAGCAGGTTACGTGTTGAAAAGGGTACCCAGTCTTCAGAACACCCTGACACAGATATATTCTCACCTGACGGTGGCTAAGACTGCTCCTGATTTAACTGAGTGCTCCTGCCATTTCGGGGAATAGCTGCATCTTTGGAGCCCAGAAACACATGTCAGCTTTTGATTTCAGCCCGTCTTTCCCTGCTGCAGAGACTGTCAGTAGGTCACAGGTTCCTACCAGATGCCTCTCCTCTGCAGTCCTCCATGGCTCCTGCGTGGCTGTGACACCAGACACACAGCACACTGCTACTGTGAAGCCTCAGGCTTGTTTGTACACTGAAGTCTAACCATTGACATCAGATGCAAGCCATATTTCTTCAGGAACCCCCCACTGCAGTAACTCTGAGCTAGAGAGCAGGTCACAGCCCCTCCCTGGGGGCTCTTGGGTAATTTTGATCTTGAACTGCATCTGTCAACATATCTCAGAGCAGGTGAACATCATATTCCACCCAGCCTGGAAACAAGCTGAGCCTAGCTGCGTGATCGTTTGCTTCCTTGGGTGGGCACATTTATTGGCCTTCCATGTTGTTACAACAGAAGTGGAAAATGTTATGTGCTGTGTAATGTTTATTGATTTTTCCCTGAGCTGAAAGCAAAGTTTCAGATGCCGCCTTGGAAACAGCTATGACTTTGGCATGCAGGGGTCCATACAGCTTCCTGGATTCATTATCTAAGCTTTGGTTGGACCGGGGACAGCTGCCACAATGGCAGTTTTGACTTCTCGAGGCCTGCACCTCTTTTGAGGAGCAGCGGCTGATTGATTGTGTACATTATCTGCCTGAAACCATAGCCCCTTGCAGAACTTTACAAATGATAGAGTAGGCTACCTGGAGGTAATGTCAACACACAGAGTTGTGGAGCTCTTCCTGCCATGCCTTGCTCTTCGGGGCCAGATGATGGCATGAAGTACCGCTTCTTGGCTTCTCACCCCTAGGCTTATCTTCAAAGTGTCCTTATCTTCAGCTTCATTGTGAGCGACTCACCCGGGCATTTCTCTAACACAAAGCTTCTGATTCAGTGGGTAGGGAGTGTGTTCCTAGCTCACCCAGTGCTGGTGATCCGTGGACTCCAGCTCCAACAGTAAGAGTTTGGTTGACCAGACAAGATACCATGGCAGTGCAGTTCATACACCAACTCTGCTGCATGAATGTGTCGAGCCTGAATCCAGCATGAGTATGCTATACCTCCATCCGGTATGAGTGTGGTGAGCCTGCATCCAGCATGAGTGTGCCCAACCTGCATCCAGCATGAGTGTGCCCAACCTACATCCAGCGTGAGTGTGTCAAGCCTGAATCTGGAATGAGTGTGCTGAGCCTGTATCCAGCATGAGTCTACTGAGCCTGCATCCAGCAGTTAGTGACAGGAAGGAGTTGGTTTTCTCAGCTGTCTATCACAACTGCACATAGCAGGGCATTTTAGCTTGGATTGCCCATTAGAATTACCCAAGGGGCTCTTAAAAGTTGGTGAAGTATACAACCAAGCCCTGACACAGACATAGATGCAGACAAACACTAGTGTCTCCCAAATAAAAATAAATCTTTAAAAAATGACACTGTTGAAATGCAGCTTTACTATGGCAGTGAGGGTGCATGTTGGCTATGCTAACTCCACTGAACACATCAGGAGTGCCCACTGTGCTGCGTCACTAAGCAGACTTATGCCCATTCCTTACTCCTTATGCCAAATGTAAGGTAAACTGGCTATGTGAAAGTTCCCAAAGGGCGGAAACAAAACAGAAGTTCATGTTCATGATGCAGTGTGGTGTGAGTGTTGGTCAGTTAGACGTCTTCTTATCACCCACTGTGCATGGGCTCTGCTGTCTTTTGATCCCCTTGGGAAATTATTTCCATTCTAGCTAATATGGAAGAGACTTATGGGTCTAGCCTGAACTCATGGTACCAGTTGCTGTGTGTTACAGCTAGCTGTGTATCACAGCTAGTTGACTCTTGGGTCTAGCCTGGACTCGTGTGTTACATCTAGTCAGAGTGCATTGACTAGAACCTGGACAGACAGGGCCCTGGGCAGTGCAGGCTGGTAGCATACTCAGAAGGAAACGGGCAATGTGGCTTGTGGTGAGCAGCAAGCAACCTCTGCCACTCACCATGTGGGGTAGAAGTAGATGCATGATCTAAGGGGTCAGCCCTTTCCTACATGAAAACCTCTGTGCACTGTGTGCGCCTTTGTAAGACATGAGGATGAAGTGATCTGTGAAAGCAGTTGGGCTCACGCGTTGGAAGGATGTTAAAACACTGGAGAACATAGGTTATAGTGTTCTGCACTTACACCGTTCTGTTTGTGTGGATATTCTTGAGGAGTCCAGGCTGTTTTTAAGGTTTGTTTTCCTCTTTTGCATGGGATGAAATATATAAATGGACTAAGGACTTGATAAATAATCCATAATTCTCAGATGCTAACCAATGGCCTCCTGGTTTACTCAGAAAATAGGTATCCATGGGGAACAGTCCATTTATCTCTCTATTGCCCTGGCCTTGGAGCTGCTCTGACTGGGCCCAGCTCTAGCTCCTCCTCTAGAGCGAGCCACCCGGCTCATGTGTGATCCGGCCCCTCTCATCCTCTTCATGGTTGCCCTTCCTCCGTCCCTCTGCCTGTATCACCAGTCATGTCCACCATTCTGAACCACTCCCACTGCCGTCCACCAACCATGAACAAGGTCCAGAACTCTGGTGGGGTCCTCTTTGGCCCTCCAGCCACCCCATTCCTGCCTCCCCTCAGCAGACTTCTTCTCCCACCCATCCACCCATTCACTGCACCATGAATTTGGTTCTACCGCCAAGTCTCAAGGTCACAGTGATTTCCATGTAGCCAAACCTATAGTCACACTTCTCATGGTTTTCAGTTCACTAAGGAGCACTCCCTCTTCCTGATAGCATTCCCTCTCAGCATCTGTGAAACAACTGACCATGCTCTGCTGGTCTCTTTGTTCTCTCTGATGTCTTTGAATTTGGACTTAGGACCCTTTCTCTACTTTTTCCCATGATCAGAAATACTGTCTTTCTGCTCATGACTGCTGAGCTCTAAATTTATCCTAGGCCTTTCTCCGGGTGCCTGATTGATACTCACTGGCAGCTCCAACCTAAGAACAAAGCTAAGCTCGGTATCACTCCTTCCCACATGGCACCTACCTAATGTGGTGAATGGCACCTACCTAATGTGGTGAATGGCACCACCATCAACTCAGATCCAAAATCTGGCCATCATCCTGGGCTCATATCCCAGGGGCCCCCAAGTCCATCTATCAAAGACCTCTTATATAAAGAGAACTAGAATGTTCAAAGGGCATGCCACCGCTCTCCTTCCCAGCATGTTGGCCATCTCTGTCTTGATCCTAACTGACATCATCTGTCCAGGTCATGACAACTATGTCCTAATAACGCTGCAGGTCTGTGCTGTACCCCAGCTGCCAGCCATACACACAGAAGCCAGACCTGGCTTTTAAGGCTGTGCCTAGCCTTGCTCTTTACAGTATCCCATCACGTTTCTGACAAAAATCCCAACTTCTCAATGTGGGACTATGGACCTCACATGCACTAGCCCAGCTGACTCCTTAACTGGTTGCTATGCAACCCTCCCTCTTCTGTCCCACATGGCATCATTCAGGCTCCTGTTCAATGACTGATTTGCCTTCAGAGCGCTACCTCTGCCCAGCACATTCTCTTCCCCAGCACTCCCTTGGCTGAGCTCTTCCTGGTCTCTCTGCCTTACAAAACAGTGGATATTGTAGTGGTTTGAATGGGAATGTCCCCCATAGGCTCAGGTGTGTGAACACTTGTTCTCCAGTTTGTGGCGCTGTTTGGGGGAGGCTAAGGATAGAGGCCATGAAGTATGTTGCTATGGGAGGGCTTTGGTTTTTATAGTCTTGTCCTGCATCCAGTTTTCTCTGATCTGCTTTGTGCTTACCACTGAGGATATGAGCTCTCAGCTCCCTGCTCCAGCTGCCATGCCTCCCCACCAAGATGGACCCTTATCCCTTTAGAACCATAAGCCCAGATAAACCCTTCCTTCTGTGAGTTGCCTCATCCATGGTGTTTTATCACAGCAGTAGACAAGCAACTAATGTGGATGCCTTTGGGATGAGACCAGCATTCATCTTAACAGTGAGAGAATCATATGTTTTACTGATTGTTTCCCAGTATGTTGCAAATCGATTTTCCTATTCATCTGGCTGTGGACTCTTAGCAAGAAGCTGCTGGCCAGGTTCTGATCTGAGACCCCACAGGAACAGAGCTGTTCTGGATTTCAGGCTAAAGGCCATCTTCCTCAACAGCTGGTTTAAGCAGATCCTTGGTGCCCCTAGTACTGCTAGACTCATTCCACTGCCTCCCAGTGGTCCCAGGAGAGAACTCGTGATTGGGTGTAATTGAAATCAGTTGCTGGTTCTCTTATGAGCAATTCCTTCCATTTCTGGCAGGAAACCCATGGTTCCTTTAGGCAAGGAAGGAGAACAGAGCAGCTACTGACTACACCACCAAGAAACATCACTGAACCTCTGGGGAGGCTTGATGGATCTTCTCCTACTCCTCCTCTTCCTCCTCCTTCACCTCCTCTTTCTCTTCCTCCTTCTCCTTATTTATTCATGGGATCAAACTTTGGGCCTTCCACATGCTAGGCAAGAACATCCCCCATCAAATTGCACCCCCAGACTTCCAGAAGAGTGTAGGCCTAAATTCCCAGTAGTGGAATCTAATCTGCAGTGTCAGGGTAGGCCTGAACTCCAGTGGATTGTCCTGCAGTATGAAGGAGCAGAGACCTCAATGGTGTCCCCATATGACCTACCCTCTCCTGGTAGACACTGCTCCACCCACAGCTTCCCTCTCTCCCTGGCCCTTTTCTCCTTCCTTTCCCTCACTCCTCACTCCCAGTGGGCCCTGTAACCAGTCATATTTTCTGTCTTGGTCAGTGTTCCATTGCTGTGAAAAAACCATGACTATGGCAACTCTTATAATGGAAAGTATTTATTTGGAGCTTGACTGCAGTTTCAGAGGTTTCGTCCATTTTCATCGTGGTGGGGAGCATGTTGCATGCAGGCAGACATGGTGCTGGAGAAGTAGTTGAGAGTTCCACATCATGATCCACAGGCAGCAGGAAGAGGGAGCTAACTGGGCCTGGCTTGAGCATTTGAAACCTCAAAGCCCTCCCCCAAAACACACTTCCCCCAACAAGGCCATGCCTTCCCCCAAAAGCCCACACCTCTTAATCCCTCCCAAGTAGTCCCACTCCCTGATGACTAAGCATCAAACATAGGAACCTATGAGGGTCATTCTTATTCAAACCACCACACTTGCCTCCATGGAAGTTCTGTCTCTCCTTCCCTGTCCCCCTCCTATGTCTAGAGAATCCTCAGCATCCCCTCATCCCCTTTGTACATTGCCCATTTCTATCACGGAAGAAGCATCACGCTTGGCCTTTGGTCTCTTAACCACTTTTCCCTGTCCCCAGTTATGGCATACATTTGAGATTCTACTGCACACAAAAGAACTTCTAATTCCTATTAATAATGCCTGCTAAGCTCCCTAGGAAGGTGTGCAGGGTCGCACTCCATCCTGGCTCTCTAAGTATGTGAATATGTGGTTCTCAAGTGTCTGAGCAGACAGGCAGGTTTTCCCAATCACAGAAATTGCCATTGCCTTAGGTACTAACCGTCTGAAGACAGGATGTAATTCCATTTCAGTTGTTGGGTGAGGGAGTAAATGATCTTTAAAATAAGCAAAATAATATAGTCAGTGTATTAGATAAGAAAAACGAAGGATTCAGCAAGCCTAGAGCAGGCTATTCAGATCTCTCTGCCTAAGGGGGCAGGTACCCCAGAGCTAATTCTGGAAAACCTGTGTTTAGAGAATGCATTGGCTTTCTCTCCCACTTCGTTTTGCGTGAAGTAGTATAGTAGTTCACCTCCCCGGAGATCAGATGGTGGGGAGGTGAGCCTGGTGTACACAGGAGAGGGAGAAGTAACTCAAGTCCCTTTACCTGTAGCCAAATGAAATGTGTGGACCATATAGGGGTGGTGGTGACAGCATGTGCTCTTGCTTCTAATACCTCCACAGTATGAACTGACTATGGCATTTCTGCCTGGCCTTGAGGAGACTCTCTGAGCCACGTTCACTCTGGAAGAAACTGAAGATCATCTGGAAAATGCAATCAGAGGCAGAATGGGGGTGATGTGGTGTTAGTTTCTTAGGCATCACTGTGACCCAAGCACCAGATAAAAGCAGGAAGGGTTGACTTATTTTGGCTCCTGGTGTCATGCAAGTTTCAGTCCATTGTGTCTGGGAAGCACCACATTGTAATGCCAGAAACCAGAGCACAGACCTGACCCAGGGACAGCCGTTACCTCCAATGGTCTCCTCCAGTGACCTGCTTCTATCAGCCAACCCCATCTTCCAGAGGCTCCACAGACTTCAACATAGTGCCCTATGCTGGGGATTGAGTGTTCAGAATATGAGCCTATAGGGGACACGAGATTCAAATGATGACATTGATTTTGGTAAGAGAAGGTGCTGATATAGAAGACTGGGCGTGTCATGGGGAAGTTCCAGAGAATAAGACCGTTTACCTCCCAGGAGCTAAGCAGGCCTGCTAGGAAGCCCTGTCTTGCTTCCTCAAAACTTTTAGGCTTATGAGTTGTGTCAGCCTCCTAAGAGGGAGGCAGTTGTTTCCCCAGGGAAGACTCTCCATACTTCCATGTAGGAATAACCACAGAGCCAATGTGTGCCAGAATGGAGCCGATGGCAAGTGTTCCTGTGGTTTGTGTGCCCTTTGTGGGGAGCATGCAGCAGGGGTTGGGGGAATGAACACTCTAACGTACCCTTAATTGGAACTTGCTTTGGCCAGTGTTTGGGGAAGGGACCTGCCATTCCTGGCATCCCTCTTGAAGCAGAGAGGCAGCGGAGGTGGGGGAATCCCATACAGTCAGCACAGTTCCTTCCTGTCCCCAAACTCTTCCAGAAGCTTCACTTTTAACAAGGCTGGGGGCACAGAGGAGGGGGTCTCAGTCCTAACTGTGATAACAAGCCACTGGGATAAACCCATTGCTAACAAGCTCCTTGCTCAGAGAAAGCCTAGTGAGTGTGTATCATTTCCCTTGCTTGTTAGATAGGAAACTGAGAAGGGGAAAGAGGCAGAGGGAATAGGGCCAAACTCATTCTGTGTTGCCAGAATGATCCTAATACCAAAACCAACTGAGCATGCTATGTGAAATCCACAACAAAATATTAGCAAATTGAACCCAGCAATACATAGGAAAGCATTTGCTATAATTAATGGGCTTTCCCCCTACTTACGATGGCTTATCAGGACTAAGTGGAGAAGCATGTGTATAGACACGCAGAATGCACAAAGGGCCCAGGAAGGCTGTGGCTGCTTTTGCCATCCTCTGTCTAAATGTCCAAAGAGGGGAGAGAGTCAGAGGTTTCCCGTTGGGACAGACCTTGGCAGCAGGCCTGTCCCAACGGGAACTTCCCAAGAATCAGGATAGGGAGAGAAGTGGACTTCATTTGGGAAAATGAGGTCAGATACAGACCTCCAGCTCCAGCTCCAGCCACTGGTAGCCAGCATAGAGCAGACTGGGTCTCTGGCCCCCATCTCTCGTCTCCTGTCCTTTGCCCCACCTAGCCCATGTCTGTTGAGTTCTATGAGTGACTGATAGGAAGCTATTCTGCCACCATTTGGCAGTTAGGAATTTCCCATTAGTCCTGCAAGGAGGCTTATCCCATTGTCTGCAAATAAGAAGTGGAGTGTCAGCACCTAAGAGCCAGAAACTAAGATCCCTTCTTGACTAAGCCTCAGTGGAGCCTCACATGTATTCTTCCTGTAAAGACCCAATACGCAGGCTGTGGTCCTCCAAAGTTACCAAAAAGCAGTAACTGCTGTGGATCTTCTCTGAAGTTGAAGAAATGCTTTACAAACTAAAGTTGCAGAGGATTCTTTGTTCCTGCCACCCACGGCTTTTGCTGAGAGCAGGTAGCCAAGGGGATCTGAATCCAGCTGAGGTGAAGCTGTGGCGCACCAACTCATGGTGTTTCTAGGAAATGCATGGATCCCGCAGATGCTCAACACACAGCACTGGGAGCAGGTTGTTTGTCCTGTACCTGAGGCTGCTATGTGGTCAAGGGTGTCTGTCAGTCTGTCTGCCTCCTGGGGATGCTGTGGGGAAGAGGCCTAGCAGAACTCAGAGAGCCTCATGGTAGGCAGTGTTGTGGATGGAAGTCCCTGGAGCTCAATATTAGGACTTTGAAATAAGCCTCACATTTATAACCTTTCTGATGTATGTTCATGCATGTTTGTAGGAGTGCGTGCCTGCATGGGGGTGGGGCAGAGGTCAAGCTGAGATGTCATTCTTCAGGTTGCTCTTTGCCCTGTTTTTTGAGGTAGGGTGTCCCACTGACCCGCAACTTGACAGTTGGGCTGAGCTGACCTCCAGTGAGCCCTAGGGATCCACCTAGTGAATCCCAGCACTGGGATTACAAGTGTGCATAGCACACCTAGCTTTTTTTTTTTTAAAGTGGATTCTGGGGACCAAATACAAGTTTTTAGGCTTGCACTGTAATCCCTTTACTAACGAAACCGTCTCTCCAGCCCATCAAGTTTATAACTAATAATACTTTTGATGCTTCCTTCCAAGTCAGAAGAAATCCCTGCACCCCAAACTGCCCCCACGGAGGCTTCCCTTACAGGAAGCTAATGGTGTTTCCAGACGCAGTCAGTAGAGCGTGGAAAGGTGTGAGGAAAAATGTTTCCACTGGAGGGGGGCACGCATCTATTGCATGCCGTTTCTGAGAGACTGTAAACGTCCACACCCATTTGTGTTACCCTGGTCTCTGAAGAAGTGTGGTGACCGGAGGCTCCAGGCTCTCTGATTGTTTGGTGCTCCTCTGCTCGGGAATCCTCTTGGATAAGGAACCTGGCATGGAGCCTAGGCAGTGCCCATCCTTAGAACAGATGCGGCAGAACCCCAGTGAGTCTGCGCACTCGTGATGCTAATTGCCATCATTTATTCAGAATCACTGGGCAGTGCATCTTGAGGGAGTTTCTGATCCTCCTGCCAACCCTGGGCATTAGTGATTCTTCTCAGGAAGAAGTTGCGCTAGCTGCCTGCTGCCCTGAAGCACAGGGGCATGACCAGTAGTAGAGCCAGGGTTTGAACACAGAAGTGGACAGCTGCACCACACTGACAGACCGAGTCCCTTTGCCTGGGGTTTCATGTACTGATTCCAACAGTCACTCATTCTTCAGGCCACGCTGGGGGACATCCTGCTCATAACCGCTTACGCACGTTGATGTATGGCTTCTTTTGTGAGGTGTCTGAGCCCTGGAAACCCCATCAGGTAATTTTCCAACCCTAGGATGGCCCTTGGGGACTTGTTCAGACAGCCTACCACACAGGAGCACCTTGATGCGTGGTGTAGCCTTTTTCCTGGCGGTTCCATTGTATAACATAATACTTCAATATATATCCACAAAGTGAGATGATTACTAAATCTAAGCCATGAACACCTCCATCTCCCCATAGCTGCCTTTTCATCCAAGGGGAGAGCTGAAATCTGCTTTTGCCAAATTTTAAGGGCACATAGCTTAGCACTTCTAATTGTAGCCCCCAGACTTTAGAGAAGATCCCCAGTCTTGTTTATCCTACCTAACCAATTTGTGCCCTTTGACCTATGACTTTCTGATTCCCTACCTCCTGGCTGTTCTATTCTGTTTCTATGAATTTTAATTTTATATATATATATTCCACATACTAGTGAGTTCATAATCATGCAGAGTTTTCTGTCTCTGGCATATTTCATTTAGCATAATACCTTTGGTGTTCATCTGTGTTTTTGAAAATGGCAGAGTTCCCCCTTCAAAGTCTGAGTGATATTCCATGGGCTATATCACATTTCCTTTATCTGTTCATCAGATGGTAGACCAACATTTTATACACCTTTGCCCACAGGAAGGGTTTCCACTCATGTACAGCACCCACAGCAGTACAGGGGTTAGGAACCCTCAGGCAGACAGTTGGTCCTGGAGGCCGCTGAACCACCCTTCCCATTACCCTCCAATGAACCAGTGGGGAGACAGCCACACAAAGGAGGGCTGAGTAAGGGAGGAGACTATGCTATTGCCCTTCAGTTCTCAGAAGTGTAAACATTGTGGGTACCTTTTCCCTGTTCTTCCTGGTCACCAGCCATCCTTGCTAGCCAGCTTGCTTACCTCCTGAGCACCCTGTGGGTAGCCAGTCTGGGCACAGAGCCCTTGTAGAAGCAGAAATAGCAGTGCTTGCCATTATTGTGCCATGGTGTGGGCGTGTGCCAACCCAGAGGACAACCCCTGGCAGCAGAAAGCTCCTCAGTGTTGAAGTCAGAACTTGGTGTTTCTAGTGCCTGCCTGGAGGAATCTCCCATCAGCCACCATCTAGCTCTGCACACCCCAGATCTCAGATCCATCTCTGGGCCTGTGTTCCAGACAGGCTACCTGCTACAAACCTCACTCCTTAGACTCCCCACTGCAGGCTGCTTCAAGTGTTCCCCAATCTCTCTGTCCTCCGGGACAGTTCCTTTGGCTTCAGCTTCTCCAAGACCTCTACTGTCCTGCTTTCTACTGGGACCCCAGCAACCCCTTCTTCCAACCAGCCAGGAGTGACTGTGGCCTGCTGTTGCTAATCTTGAAACTTCCCAGTTGCCTTTGCCATTTCTCTACCTCTTCACTGCGTTCCTTCAATGTTCAGGTCCTAGCCGATCACACTGACCCACTATTATAGGCTGTGACCTGAGGCCTTCGCGGCATCCCTAAGAACAACCCTCGGACACTGTCCTTCATGAGGACATTGAAATGAGAAGGGACTTGCTCGTGGCTATTGGCTGCTGAGTAGCTCTGCTGGAGCTCAGTTCTGTGCCTACACGTGTAGCAAACCTCTGCTCCCTCTTCTCACTCGCCTGCTGCTTCTCTTAGTATGTCTCTTTATCTTTAAAAGGGCTAGTAAGACGTACATTGCCACACTTTTTGCAGGGTTAGAGATAGGTGCCCAACAGGGGCACACCTTGGGACACCTCCATCAGGGGGCCATCTTGTTTTCCAGCTCAAGGAGCACACACCAACAGGAAGTACCCCCATATACTCTCTGAAAGCTTTGGTGAGTTTGAGGTGTGGTGTGTGGTGCCAGGGGGTTCTGCACTAGCCAGAGTATTTGGCCGCACCTAGGAAGGGCTCCAACAGTTGGCTCACTCTTGGGTTAGTCTGACCTGTCTTAAAGCCCGTTTTTCGTGGTTTCTGAGGTGCGATCTGAAAGGCAGGCATTGGTAGACTGCGGTCTGATTGTTTCCTGAGGAGTGTTTAAGTGGCATGCTCTTTAGTTCTGAGCCCTTCCGCAGACACAAAAGCTCTTTGTGGCATGCCGTGCATGAACAGCAAGCTCCGCTAAAACTGTGTGCCCAGCGTCAGAAATGAGGCACATCCCCCTTTGCAGCCCAGGTGGGATCTCAAGGTGGGAGACTGAAAAGAACCTTCTCCCCCTAACATCATGCAACATGGGTCAGAAAACCCATAAACACCATCAGGACAGAAGAAACTTCCTCTTGATGGAGTTGTTGAAGACCAGGATTTGCAAAGGGTGAAGGGACTCGTTCAAGGTGGCTTGGTGTGTGGACAGAAGAAAAAAGCGTAGGACTTGGTCTCATTACCCTGGTGGCAACCATGTGCCAGGGGCCAAGGCTAGGACTGCCAAGAGAAGTAGAAGAGTCCCTTCGTGTTTATCATTGGCCCAACCCCAGTAGGACATGAGGGGGTCAGGTGGGGCTAAGGCTCTCCAGTTTGAACAGTTCAAGATAACTGCTTGGGTAACAGAAGGAGACTTGGCAGCACTGTGCCACTGGGTAAAGATTTTGTCCATAAATATCTTAATTTTATTTACTAGGTTGTCTGGCACATAATACCACGCAGTATTAATAAAGTAGCTTAATACTATCTATTAAATAGGCATACTCTTCCTATCGTATGATGAGCCTCTCATTTACGAGGTGCTTTACAACACCACGTGACCCCATCCGTGCTCAGAATATCCTAGCAGACTTCCACTGACCTTCCGTGAAAACACGTAGTCTGGTATTTTGGGTGCAAGAATGTCCTGAAGTAGTTGCAATTGGCCATGCCAGTACTGTGTCTGAAGGGCTCCTCCTAGGAGCCTGTTGGTTCTGAAACTTTTATTCTCCCCAACTGCCCAAGTTTGTCCACTACCTCCTATGGTGAGTCACGGAGATTTCATCTGCCACCCGAGGCCTTGCGAGCGCTACAACCATGGGACCGTGGTAGAATTCTACTGTGATCCCGGCTACAGCCTCACCAGTGACTACAAATACATCACCTGCCAGTATGGAGAGTGGTTCCCTTCCTACCAAGTCTACTGCATCAAATCAGGTGAGACTGGAGGCTACACCCTTGGGGGAGGCTGGTCCTCTGAAGGCAGCCTCCAAGCTGGTGCCAGGCTGTGTCCTGAATGGGATCCTATCTTATCATGAGCCTCAGGACCCAGGCTGTAGAAATGATCCATTATAGATATGGGTGGCTGTGTTGGACTCTGCCAAGGGATTCCAAGCCTTTTGCAGAAGGTCAGTAATAGTTATGAGCTGAATCATAGAGCTGGCACCCAGGGGGGAATTCACCTTCTGCAGTTTTTCACAGCCTTGGTGCCACCCACCGGCAAGGATGTAGGCCCATGGGTGTAACCAGAATTATGAGCATGGCTCAGGGATCTGAGCAGTGGATTACCCCACCCTTCTCTTCCATTGAGGGACACTTCCAGTAGGAATAATGTCATTGTGAGTAAGAACTGATGTCACACCGGTGGAAACTGTCTACAAGCTCCACTGCCTCCTGGTAAATGATGCGTGTTGGCTGTCCAGCTTTTCCACAGGTCCCAGCACACCCAGGCAGTGGCCCCATAGGGGAGACCTGGTACTAGCACACACCCTTCACCTGCTCTTCCCACTTCTGCCCACTCCCCCCAGCATTTTCCAGATCATACCCATGGCTGTTGCCTGAAGCAGCAGTGTTGTTTGGATGCTGCTCTTCTGGATACAGATGTGATGCTGGGTATCTGGAGGCATGGGCTAATACTATGAGCCAGCAAGAGGAGAGGCACTGAGTCTAAGAGAATGGCTGCTGAGTGCAATAATGGGATGCAGTATGCTGGGAGCATCACTCCACAGAGGGTAGAGTGATGGCCAAGGAATAGACATGGGCCCTTGCTTCACTCCATTCTTTCCCCAGAGCATCGTTTTGACCCATGTCTGAACGGACACCTTTCTCTCTCTTCCCAAGAAGCAGAGTGCATTATTATTGTTTTGGCCTGTCCTAGGTTCTCCTGCCCGGGCTGCAGCATGAGCATGCATGTCTGCAGTCTCACTAGTATCTGCAGGTACACCACCTGCCAATATGTCTTCAACCTGGCAGGTCCCATGCTAGAGAAAGGTTTTTGTGTCATGTAGGTCCTAACATGGTTTACGAGCTGCACTGGAGGTATGGTATGTCTGTTTAGTCCCAGAAGCATATCATGTATACCTCATGTACCAGATGACCACCCCCCCAAAGGAATGTGGTACCTCATGCCTGGCTTTGTTATCTCTCACGGCAGAGCAAACGTGGCCCAGCACCCACGAGACCCTCCTGACCACGTGGAAGATCGTAGCATTCACGGCCACCAGCGTGCTGCTGGTGTTACTGCTCGTCATACTAGCGAGAATGTTCCAGACCAAGTTCAAGGCCCACTTCCCCACCAGGTAGGTGCAGTGAAGAGAGCGCAGATGATTGTAGAGCTTAAAGGTCTGGGTAGAGCACCGTGATGAAGACAGCCTCATCCCGGCCTCCACGGGCGGACCATTCTGAAGCAGGCACTCTGGGTGACTGGAGGAGAGAACCAGGCCAGGCATACAAACTGTGTGTGCCCCATCAGGAGCTTCACCCCCATCACGGTCCACCTGCTGTGACCCTAGAAAATGATTTGCATATACCTATACATCTGGGAGTCTCCAAGGTCAGAGATGGGACGTGGTAGAGGTCAGCGAATAGGGCAGGAAACTTCAGAAAGGAGAACAGGCCTATGAGTGGAAAATCAGAAGGGTCTGGGAATTCAGACAGTGGCTCTCTATACTCCTTGGTTGCACCAGAGGGCTCAGGTTGGTGTCCCCATGCCTTTGTCCTCCTCACACCAGAACTGTCCTTACTGCTGAGCCTTGTCACCTCATGGCTTTCCTTACCCCTAAGTCAGTCATCCTTATCCTTGAGTTGCCATCACCATGGTTCCTAATCACCAGAACAAGAAACTTGAGGTTTATGTGTGCCAATATTCTAGCAAGAAGGAGGCTCCAAGAATCAACTCTGTTCCCTCCAGACAGCTCCATAAATCTCTCACCTCCCAGGAGTGTGAAGGGGGAGAGGAGCGGCAGCTTCCCCTCACCTCGCACACGCCGACAGCTTCATATCACTCAGCGGTTCTCCTGAACCTGGCAGCAGACACGCTGGAGGGCACACCCAGCAGGCGCCTCACTCTCCCCAGCTACGTGTGCTGGGTGCGGGGGTCACTTACGTCCTCCCCAGGCCCAGAAGTGTATCCCAGTGGATGCCTCCCTGGTGCCATCACCAGGCTTTTGCTGAGGTCTCAGAACTTTCCTTTCTTTACCTCAATCCTTTCATCTGCTCTCCAGGTCTTCAATATTATTCCTTATTAATCAAGGGGCCATGTTCTATCTCTAAGCAATTACAGTTTCTCAAGAAGGCCAAAGGATCACAAGAAAAGCTGGACTACACCACTGTGATTTCTATTTATATATGTGATTCAGATGTCCTACAAAGCTAATTTTATATATATGCTTGGAGGAGTTTTCTAAGATATAGACTACTAGGAAGATTTTGAAATCTTCTCGAGACTCACTTGATGCTCTTACACTGTCCTCAAGTTCTTCAGGGAAAAGTTGTTGTCATTGTCCAAATGGAACACAAGGTGCACAAGGGCATGCCAAGGACAGACGACTGTGTTCTCTGGGTCCCAGGTGTCTAATATCAATATATATATGAAAGCCACACAGCATGGTTGGAGCTGTGCAGAGGGGACTGTGGCCCGAGCATGGGATGTTAGGGTAAAAAACGAGCAGAGGTATCTGGCTGCTCGGATCTGACAACAGGAAAGCAAGGAGCAGGGAAGTCTTGAGTGAGCTAAGACAGCAAATGGAAGACCGTAGAATAACCAGAGAGGAGCGAGAACAGCTTGTTCTGGGTGCTCTAGCCACACCAGGCTGGAAACAAACTTCTTCCATCCATCTGTCCGTCTGCCCTCCCTTCCTTCCTTCCTTCCTTCCTTCCTTCCTTCCTTCCCTCCCTCCCTCCTTCCTTTCTCCCTTCCTCCCTCTCTACCTTCCTCCCTCCCTCTCTCACTTTCTCGCTCCCTCCCTCCCTTTCTCCCTCCTTCTTTCCTTCCCTCCTTCCTTCCTTCCTTCCTCCCTCTCTCACTTTCTCGCTCCCCCCTCCCTTTCTCCCTCCTTCCTTCCTTCCGTCCTTCCTTCCTTCCTTTCTCTCTTCCTCTCTTGCTACCTCACTCCCTTTTTCCCTCCCTCCTTTCTTCCTTCCACCTTCCAGGGAGTGCAGGTCTAGGTGATCTCTTGCCATCTGTGGGTGGCCTTTAAGGACTGGAGCAAGAAGGCAAATGCCATAACCCCTAAGCTTTTGCAAGATGTTTCATAAAGCCGTGGGCTTGAGACTCTCATGTTAGGGATCAGCACAAGCTGATCCAGCCCCTCCCCACAACAGCCATGTCCAGACACTTCATGTGCCTTCCCAGAAGCACTCAGGGTTCTGGGCATCATCACACCCAAATGGATCACCTCTGCTTCCTACTGTGTGGTCCTCTGGCCTCCTCTTCCATCTTCAGTTCCCAGCAGGAGGAATAAGCAGGCAAGCTCAAAGCTATTGTACTTACTGCTCTGGGCTCTTTCAGAGCCAGGAGCAGAGCCTGCCAGTCATATGGGTGTAAATGTTGATGACGTACATCTCCTAGGGTCAGGTGCAAGGCCAGACCAGGCACTGTGCATGTGCCTCATGAGGAAGGGAGTCCCTGCAGGGATGGTGGGCTGGCTTTCCTGCACAGCAACTGTGCTTCTTCTATCTGGACCACGGTGCAGCATTGGGTCTGAGGTGACCATGAACCTGGGTAATTGGAATGGCATAGACAGAGGGGTAATTAACAGCCTGCCTTTAAATTTTTCTATTGTGTTTTATCTCTCTAAAGTTGAGTGGTATGGTTTCATTTGTTTGTTTTGTCTTTACAAAGAAGAGGCCTTGTAAACACAGACAGGTTGTACCCTCTGGGCATGGGCACTTAGTGCCACCCTCCCTTAGGATGGAGAGTGCTCTAAGGAAAACCTCCTGCAGAACCAGGCCATGGTGCATAGCACATCTGCCAGGAAGGACTGAGAGAAGGGACTGTTTCTCCACACCGCCTCCTTCCTGGAGTGGTGTAGACCCTGACTTTCCCACTGTTTCCTCCGCACAGGGGTCCTCCCAGGAGCTCCAGCAGCGACCCTGACTTTGTGGTAGTGGACGGTGTGCCTGTCATGCTTCCGACCTATGATGAGGCTGTGAACGGAGGCTCGAGTGCCTTAGGCCCCGGGTACCTGGCCTCTGTGGGCCAGGGCTGTCCTCTACCGGTGGATGACCAGAGCCCTCCAGCATACCCCGGCTCCAGGGACATGGACACAGGACCTGGGGAGTCAGAAACCTGTGACAGCACCTCGGGTTCTTCTGAGCTGCTCCAGAGTCTATATTCAGCCCCCGTGTGTCAAGGGGGCAGCCACCCTGCCCCAGACACCCCTGACACGATTTCGAGCACAGCAGGGGAGGTGGCATCCACCAGCCCAGGCATCGACATTGCAGACGGTAAGCTCCAGCTAGCTCCCCAGCACAGGGTCAAGGCCAAGGGTCTGCTTCTTACCCAGCTTCCATTGCTTCTCACTCTCTCTACTTGTAGGTCCATCGACAGGCCAGTGGTAGCAAATAGTGGTCAGTATTGTGCGAGTAATAAAATCCCGGGAATAGAAATTTCATGAGGCCCCAAAGGGTACCCAGTCATGGAGTTAAAAGGTTGGAGGGTAGACAGCACTTCAATTTCGATGCCTCCTATTATATAGGGATTTTATCTTGTCCCTTAATTGAATAGAACTTCTGAAGGTGCTGCTCGGGACGAGCATCACACACAGGCAGAGGAACAATCTAGATGTGTGTGCCAGGCCCCAGCACATCTTCCAAAACTGACTTACACAAGGCTGGTTCTTCCATGCCGCAGTGCACACTAGAAAGCCAGTGCCGTGCACACTGGGTCCTACCATCCTGCTTTGGAAGGCCAGTGCAGTGAGACATGCTGCCCCAGACTCACCTGGGGGGCACCACATCCCCACCTGACCCCAACCAATCCTGTGTGCATAGAAGCTACTTTACCCAACGTGACATGAAAGATGCATCCCTCACGGGGAAGATCGTAGCCCGTGAAAATGGTGAAACATATGGAAGTAATCAGGTCCCCACATCCCTGGGGAAGGAAGCGCAGTGCAGCCCTGCAAAATCACATTGATTCTAGAGTGTGGCCACAGTAAACAGAAGCAGGGAAGAAACGGGCCTTCTGGCCCCTAAAGCCCCTTCCTGTGCTCCTCCCTGCTCTTCTGTACTTGAAATGGTAGCATCTTGGCTTGAGTGACTGAGGGCCGTGGTAAAAGCCTAACATTATCCTTTTTATGAGCTGGATATAAAAATCATAAACTGTTCTCTAGCAAATAGATGGTGTACGGGGCGGGGAGAGGGGATGCTGTTTTATTTGACCTCTAATGGATGCATGGATCTGAATGCTTTCCTTTCTTCCTTGATTTCTGGGATGGGAGTAGTTTTAATGAGGCTCGTAATTCCAAATCGTGCGCTAAGCAAATAACCATCCCTTCCTTTCCAGAAATCCCTCTCATGGAAGAAGATGCCTAGCTGGGCCAAATCTTGGTCATTCCACTGTTCCCTTTGGGGGAAAGAGCCTTGACCCTTGGAGTGAGGCCACAGGCAGACAGAGCTTGGGGGAGACCGGGGAATTTTCTAATCTGTCTACGTGGGGACAGCGATCACACCACACGTCTCCAACAGGACTGCAGGTCTGAGAACCAGCAGCAACAGTGCTTTTCAATGAGACCCACAGGTTTGTCACGGTGTGCAGGGAACCAAGGACTCTCTGCATCACCCCCATGACAGTGTTGAGCGTCTCTTGCTCCAGAGCGTGAGACAGTGTCACACACATCCCAACAAATCATATATCCTGTTGGCTTGTGTTAAGAGCACTCCCCACCCCTCTGACAGCATGTCACATTGTGTCAATCTGCTTCTAAAATCTGCTTTGAACTGTCTAGGGACTCTAGATCTGGACAGGTCTGCCACTGTAGAAAGCCCATGTTAATCGGCCAGCCCAGGAGCAGATCCTTCTCCTGTCCCTTGTTAGTAAGGGACTGACTCTCAAGGCAAGACTCTCATGTACATCTACATCAGGATCACTGTCAAAGCAGGATGGGCGGTTCGAATGAGAAACCAAAGGAAGAAGAAGCCAACTCTGCTTTCTGGAAATTTCCTCACGCAGAGTGCCCCTCCCCCCCAATGCCCTGTATTGTCCTCTGGTGACCAGCATTGGTGTCTGTATCCGTCCGTGGTCTGGCAGTGGATCCATGGCGTGGGATAAACCTGTGGCTTTCCTTGGTGAGAACACACCTTGTGGTGGCCCAGGAAACTTGGTCAGGATTGGTTTTGGTATTTCAGAGAGACACCACTCACAGTTACCTGCTCATGCCTTCCTCTGTGGGTCATTGTTATCACATTGTCCCTGACCCTAAAACTTAACCATGCTTTTATTTTCCCAAACAGAAGTGTCTGTAAAACACATTCTGCATCCGAAGAAAGTGTAAGTCAGCTCTTCTGCGCCCCCTGCCCCCTAGCTCTCTGTTTCGTCCTGCGAAATCTGAAGGCTGGCCTCCCAGCCCCAAGTCACCCGGCTCTCTTGCTTTCAGGGGGCATTTGGCCCTGCCTGCCTGACATCCTGCATTCCTCCTGTGAGGGTCTCATGACACCCACTGGGTGTTGTGCCTAAGAAATTGATTGGTTTTTAGAGAATCCCCAGTGCAGAAGCGTCTTTTCAAATATACGTTGGTCTGTGGTGTTGATTCCATTCCTCCTCTGGGTTTTAGAAAAATATAGCCACAACTTTCATCCATAAAAATCACTGTGCTGGCGAGCAACAGCGAGGGCTGGAAGCTTGAGCGAGTCCTGTTTTCTCTCGACACAGACTGATTAAAAATTAAAAAGAAAATGACAGTTTGAAGCGTGACTTTAATAGTAGAATGGAGGGGGGAGGGTGGGAAGTGTGTGACAGTGATCATGGGTGACAGAAATAAAACATAGGCTTAAGAACACACCACTAAAGGAGATCCCACACGGAAAGGGTGGCCTTCACACTACCTGATACACAGCCACCATTGCCTGGTGTCCCCAGTGGGGACAATGGTGCTGAGCCCTTGGTTACAACTGTGGGCAGTTGCAGATCGCTCAAGTGACAGCCTCATGCTGTCCGTGGTGCAGCCCAGTCCCACACCATCAATTCCGCTTATTCAAAGGAATTGATGTGTGGTGAGGTAGTGCCACCTTCACAGTGAATGCCCTGGGGAACCAGGCCTACTGTGAGCAACCTCTACCTGGGAGCCAGACCTTGACTCTTCATTCCCACCCGTCCTTCCTCCTATGCCTCCTCACACTGGGCTGTGTCTAAGAGACCTCCCGGCAAGAGTCTGTTCTCCCATGAGGCAAGCAGGGAGAGGCACAAAGAGCTGTCTGAGGCCATCCCTGCCACTTTCCGAAGACACTCCAGCAACAGGACAACCATCGGACTTGTGGACCAAAGATTCAGGTCCCATGGAGACAGCAGCAGACAGCAAGGAGTCTGTTAGCTTTGTTCACGCGCAGACTGNAGGGTCACTGCCACTGAACTGCAGCGTCACACAATGCCCAGTCAAGTCGCCCGGACCCTGCCTCCCATCACTCAACCGTGTGCCCATCGATTATTTCCACCACAGACATCATTTGCCATTTATTTCCCTACCCTAGTTGCTCATGACAGAAAGAACCTCTGTGAGATTCCAAGGATGGTGTGGCCCCAACATAATTCTTTTAAATGTCCCGAAGTCCCTGTGGTGTGAGTGTGCAGGCCACCTTCCTCGGACCTCCTCAGTATGGAAACGAACCTGCCTGTGGAAGAGGGGGCCAGGCCAGTGTTGGCACTCTCCTTGGGCCTGCACCTTGGTGCCCCATCTGAGTTGCTGCACAGCAGGCCAGTTCTGGCTGACTGGTTCCCCATCATGAGCACAGCGCAAGTTGCAGGCGTCTTCACACTTCATTGCCGCCTAGCTTCTCCTAATTGCAAGGTTGTGATTTGCCTGTGTGGACGCTTCAGGCCCTTTCCTACCTAATTACACCCAGGCTAGCAGCTGGCGCAAGGAGAAGGCTGCCTTCTGTTACTACAGAAATGGTCCCTGGCCACCAGCAAGTCCAAGATTATCAAATCAAAGACTCCTGGCCCAAAGCCCATTAGGTCCAGTGGCTTCTCCTATTCCATCCTCCCTCTGCACAACAGGAGTTCAAATCCCCTCCTACTCAGACAGCCTCAGGCTCTCAATGCGACCTCCAGGGCATCATGGGAGAGTGTGGGCTTCAGAGCCTCCCTCCTCTGCTACTACCTGGCTGCAATCTTGGATCAGTTACTAGCCTCACTGGGCCTTTGTTTCTTCATGCAGAAATTTAGAACAGTCTCCCCCTGCTTTCATTGCTGGGCAATGGGCAGCAACTGATGTTAAGTCAGGCAAGCAGACACAGAGGGCATTTGAGATTGACAGCCACAGGTCCCATGTGAGGAGGGGAGTGGCCGTCATATATGTGACTCCCACATGCATACCTTTGACCAGCCTTGGTCCCTTTGCCCTCCAGTGTGTTTGTTGATGAGGCTCATTAGGGGCTATCCAAAGCAGAGAGACTGAGATAAGCCTCATCCATTCCTGGAATTGTACTCCCAGGAGCCCAGCCCCAGCTCCTATATACTAAGCTTTTGTATAAATGGAAGTTTCAGTGCATGGGCCATCAGGCTTTTGTGCTTGCTACACAGCCGTCTCTGCTCACAGAACCTCAGAACCCCTCCACCCTCACAGAGTCTGTGAGGACTCACTCATCTCCACGGACAGCCCTGTAGATTACCACTAAACTGCTTCCTTAATTTTATTGTCTATTTTGAATTTAAAGCATAAAAGTTAATGTCATACATTACCAGTGTGACAGAGGGGAAAGTCCACAGGTAAACATACCCCGTCTAGCAAGCAAAACAGAGCCCCAGGGAGTGTTGGCCATTTGTAAGGACAAAGACTGAGCATGGTGGCCCTGAAATCATAAAACTTAATGTAGAGTGTGCGTGTCACTGTGCACGTACTTAACTGCTATATTGGGCAGTGTGCCGTCCCACACTAGGCGAGAAATCAGTCTCTGAGTGCCTGCCATTTGTCACTCTGAGTGATCAGAGAGTAGACGGTAGCTGAAAGCAAGCCAGGGACATACCGAGAACTTTGTACATGGAATCTGAGAGTCTGGTAGCCCCAGGAGGCCTGGCTCATGGTCCTCTGAGGCCAATGGAGAAAGAAATCTAGCAGATGGAGTTTGGGAAGGGCCATGCAATGGAGCCCAAAGGAACAGACTGACTTCTGCCTGGGGGCTGGGAGAAATCTTTATAGACCTACTACGTGCAGGCCATATATGCTCCCTAGTTCAGGGGTCAGTAGGACGGGGAAACACACAGCTACAATCTAGAAGTTAAAGGTATCTGTTCTTTGTGAGGGCCCCCCCATAGAGGCTTGGGTTTATGCTAAGAGGGTTAGTAGATTGTCTTTGAGGAGAGTGGAGCCATTGGAAAGTTTGAAATCAGGACATTACCTGGATGTGATGGAGCAAAGTGAGGTGGCCTGAGAGCTATTTTGAAGGTGAATTCAATTTAGTAGAGCCTGGGTCTCAGAATCAGGGTGGGGAGGACCTCTCTAAGCCCCAGGTTCCTCGCTCCTCAGTGAGAATTAGACATGTCTTAAAGATCTCTTTCGGCTCCAACAGAATGACAATCTTCTTGGTGGTTTTTTTGTTGTTGTTTGTTTTGGTTTGGATCAAGAATCAAGTATTGCCCATCTCTGTCTGCTGTCCAGTCTCTTTCAGTAATGGCCCACTCCTGTTAGTTTCTCAAGCCCAGCCACCCCCACATCCCCTTCAGAATGACTCAGTTTCCCTCCTCCCTGGAACGCATGCAGCTCAGCAGCAGCCCATCCCAGTGCCCCTTGCCCACCAAAGAGGGTTCACACTCAAAGAACAAATACCTTCATTTTGGGCAAGGGTAGGAGTCAAGGCCTAACGGCACCGTGTAGTTCTGGCCTCCCATGGGACTTCTGTAGACCTCGGTGCAGTTGGCCTTGGCGAGAGGCACAGATGCTGACAGTGATGCTGTGGATTCCATTCTAGTGTAAGGACTTGGAACAACTAACATCCCGAAGAAATCTCTGGACCTGATGGAGCTCACGGATTCTTTATAATTGTGTGATATCTCTGGCCCTAGGGAATGTGCTCATCTCTTCCTTTCAAAGCTTATTTTTCCTGCCTGTCTCGGGGGCTAAGAAAGCCACACTTCTGCAGGAGGCAATCTGTTTCTGTGACTCCTGATGTAGACTTCCTGTTCATGCTGTAGGTGTGTCCAAATCTCTACCCCTGCATCCTCTCTTTCTCATGTGTGTGTGTGTGTGTGTGTGTGTGTTGTCAGGCAACTGAACCCATCCAAAGCCTCACACATACTAAAGGAGAACTCTGTCACTAAGCTGAACCCTAGCACTCCTAGACTGACCTTAAACTCACTCTGTAGTCCAGGCAGGCTTTGAACTTGGGAATCCTCCTGCCTCAGCCTCTAGAGTCACTGGGTTTATAGGCCTGTACTCCCAGGCCTAACTTTAATAGACTTTTTTTTAAAAGAATAGTTTTATACATAGTTTTAAAATTTGCTATAAAAGGGCTGGAGAGATGGCTCAGAGGTTAAGAGCATTGTCTGCGCTTCCAAAGGTCCTGAGTTCAATTCCCAGCAACCACATGGTGGCTCACAACCATCTGTAATGGGGTCTGGTGCCCTCTTCTGACCTGCAGGTATACACACAGACAGAATATTGTATGCATAATAAATAAATATTTGAAAAAATTGCTAAAATAGTAGATTGCCTTAGTCCTGAATTCCCCTACTAATAAATACCCTGCATTAGTGGAATGCAATTGTTAGTTGATCATATCATATTTGGTACAGTGCTGACCAAACTCTGTAGCTTACATTGGTGTTGGCTCTTTGCATTCTGCCTTCTACAGATTTTCACAGACATGTAATGTCCACTGGGATCATAACACAATCATTTCCCTGTCACACGCCTCTCTGCTCAGCCTATTGTTCCCTCCCCCACCACCCCTACCTCCATGAGCAGCCACTTATTGTAGTTGGACTTTTATTTGGGCCGCCAGCTCCCAAGTAATGACATGGCGACTTGTTATTAGTTATGAAAGCTCAGCTTTAACTTAGTCTTGTCACACTGGCTCTGAGAATTTAAATTAGCCCATTTCTTTTCATCTCTGTTCTGTCATATGACTGGTTACCTCGCCTCTCTGTACTGCTCATGTCTTCCTCCATGTCTGGATGATGACTCCACCTTCTTTCCAATAAGAACTCTACCCTGAAGTCCCACCTACACATCCTTCCTTGCTGTTGGCTGTTCAGCTTTCTATTACACCAATCACAGCAATACATCTTCACAGGGTGTACAAATGCCCCACAACTTATCTGTCTTATGTCTTTAGTTTTGCATTCTCCGAAAGGTCGTACAGTTGAAGTCAGTACTTAAGCCTTCCAGCCTGGCTTTCTTCATCTGGTTGTGTACATATACATTTTATCCATGTCTTGCAAAGGAAGAGGAGATCAGCCCAATTTTTAGACTTCACAAGATCCTTCACTACCCCAGGCTTGGGAAGACAAGTTTCTTATCTTCCCCTCTCATTTGGTCTTCGGTTGAGTTGTCTTCATGCTTGCCCCATCCACCTGTTAGCCCTCCTCCCCCTAGCTTCAGGCCCTCTCCCCTGCATACATTAGACTTCCCCAAGTCCCTCCCAATCCTCTTCTCATCATCTATGCAATGCCCAGGCATGCCTTGTCACTGTATTTGATATTAGAGATTCGTAATTGATGTGATGAGCCCCGGAAAGATGCAGCAGACATGTACACCAAGATGCAGGGACCATGCTAAGCACCATGTTCCTTGTGAGGTCATCGGAGAGGCCACCACCACCACCCTGGAGCAAGGAAAGCTGCCCAGAGAAGGAAGCAGCTAAGCCACTTGACACGCAGTGATCATCATCTTTTGAGGCTGAGCATTAGTCATCTTCCACTGGAACATTCTGAAACAGGGCCTCACTGCATGGCCCAGGCTGACCTTTGAACTCATACTTGCTTGGCTTTTTATGCTAGGATTGCAGGTGTGCACCACCACCCACAGCTACCTTAGCCCCTCTTCCTCATCCTTACCAGTAGACTTTCAGAACTAGTTGAGACTCTCCATCGTGGCTATGTGAGAGCCGTTACCCTGTTGTGGGGATGTAGCTCAATGTGTCCTCAGCTGTGAAATATAGACAGTAATAGAAACTGTTTCATATAGCCACTGGGAGGAGCTCAATTAGCTGATTCATATATAACATGATTAGAACACATTTGGTGCCGGCTTATATTTAAGACTGTTGGCTGTCATCTTTATTATAATTAGGCAAGTCTGTAACATGGCTCCCCACCCCAATTTCTCAAACATTGCTAGCATCCACTTGCTGGATGGCACTTGCTTTGCTCCCTGAATCCTCAAAGGACATACTCTGCTTGGCGAGTCATCTCCAGTTTGTACCAACACTTCCTCTGAGTCCATGGTAGCTCGTTAGGCCCTTTGAGGCATAGTTTTCAACCCACAGAAAGACAACCCGGCCTGATAGTAGTAAACTCGAGTATCACATCTGCACTTGTGGATAGATGTCACGGGAAATGCGGACAGATTTTAGTCTGTGGAAAGCCATCCACGGGCTCCCATACAGCTCCACCCTCTAGCATCAGCACAGCTCTGGCATCAGGAAGCATGAAGCTGCCCACTTTGGCTCATTCTGCATCTTGTTTCACTTGCTCTGTATTCTCTCACAGTACTTTTCCTCAGCTACTTCATCATCGGGGGCTCATGACCATGGGATAATCACTGTTCCAGGACACTGGCACTGAATTCTCAAGTCCACAGGTCACACCTCCACCTCCTTCACTTCCTTCAAACACCATCTCAGACGAGTGTGCAAGCTCTTATGGGCTCCTAACAGTGATTTAGTGCCCATTGCTACTGGGGACTGGGGCACTGGGATGGGCACTTGGGTGGAGCTGCCCTTTAGTTAAACTCGTAGGTTTGAACTGTCCATAGGTTTGAGCCCTGTTGGCACTGTCACTCACACAGGCCCAGTCAGGCATGATAACTGACATCTAAGCCTCTTATCTTTGTCCCGTGAAACAAGGACACTAATGGCACCTCCCCGAGTTTGCCAAAAGGATTAAACATGATGACACAGACTACTTAGAGTCATTCCCGGGGTCACGTAAACACTCAGAGACCGGAGCTGCTCTCAGCTCTAACAGCCTTGCATCCCTTCGAGATAAAGTCGGCTAAAAATACATGGTTAGGCAATCTTGTCCTTGTGCCAACACCAGAGTGCCCTTACACAAACCTGGATCAAGGTCAAGGTGGACATGATTCCATCAAGAGACAAAGCAGGGCTGGATCTGTAGCTCAGTAATAGCGCTGCCATATGAAGAACCCTGGATTCTGTCCCTAGCATGACANGGCAGTGCACACCTGCAGTCCCAAGACTGGGGAGGCAGAGGCAGGAGGACCAGAAGTTCAAGGTGCTCCTCAACCACGTAGTGTGAGTTTGAGACCAGCCTGAGCTACAAGAAACTTCACCTCAACACACACGGCTGTGGTGGAGGGTAGGCAGCGGATGGAAGAAGCTGCTGGTCAAAATATGGCCCATTGTTCCACACCGAACTCTTTCTAACCATGCTCCAAAACAACAATAAAACTATAGCACGGCGATACATAAACACAGCTGCTCATTAGCATGATCAAGTAGAGTGTGGGACCCACAGTTCTGCCAGTACGGTAATGCTTCTACACAACGGGCTGTTTAACAGCCCTGTTGACATCAGCATCACCATCAACAGGAGTGGTGTGTGGCACAAGGACATTGCAACAGCCACCGTATTGCCAGATGATAGGAACCCTACCGCTCCACCGTAATCTTTTTGGAAACTGTGGGCTATGCCACGCAGCCTTGACTAGTGTGTCATTATGTGGTACATAAGTGAATTTCCTCTTTGTACTTAAGGAATCAAGAAATAACCCCCCTTCTTTCGGTCCACTGGTGACCTGCCTCAGCTTCCGGGGTAATGGTGTGTCCCTGATGCCCTTGCTCTTCTAACTTTTAGGGAAATCAAAGGTCCTCTCAGGCTGGGTTAGTCATCCCCATAGCTCCTGCCCATCCTGGGTTTAGGACCCTGACTCCCTGTCTTCCAGGTCATGCGGTTTCTTTGGGCCTTCATATCCCCATCCTAATGTAAATTCAGCAAGGCCGGGAGCCCAGGACTTCCTGTTGAAATTATGATCATGAAAACTGTTAACACTGTGGGGAGGGACTTCTGTAGCTTCCATCTCAGTCCCTGAGGAATCCTGGTCACCTCAGAGAAATGGGATAGAATTCTGCCTTTGTTGAGTATTCCAGCACTGCCACCTCACCCCAGCTAATGTCTAAAAGAAATCCTCTTGTGCCATTCCGTGTATTCAGCACAACACATCTCTACTGGAACCTTCTTGTGCCACCACCCTCCAAGGCACATGGACGTGTACCAAAGTGCAGAGAAGGCACATAGGGCCATTACAGCTGATAATGGGGTGCTGTCTTGAGGGTAGGCAGCAAGGAGCAAGGACCCTGCCATACATCCTCAGAACCCAGGACAGTGACTATTACATGCCAGCCAAGATGCAGTCAACCCAAATGCCGGCACTGCCACGAGTGAAAATCTCTGGTTAAGGAGAAGCATTCCTGTGTCGTTATGATATGTACTCCACATCCTATAGCTGAAGTGATTTCAGCTGAACCTGGCTGGAACCCATGCCCTGAGTCAGCTATCTTGACCATTTCGTATTTGGAGCCCTTTGACAGTCTTCAAGAGCCTTGCTAAGAATAGTATTCTTTGTTTTTTCTGTTTGTTTGCTTGTTTTTGTTTTTCCCTTTTTTGGTTTTTTGAGACAGGGTTTCTCTGTAGTTTTGGAGCCTGCCCTGGAACTGGCTCTTGTAGACCAGGCTGTCCTCGAACTCATAAAGATCCACCTACCTCTGCCTCTCGAGTACTGGGATTAAAGGCATGTGCAGCCCCCGCCCAGCTAAGAATAGTATTCTTAAATGCGTTTGGCAAAACAAAGTCAGTGGACTCTGTTGAAGTCCTATTATGACAGCAATTTCAAACATTAATGTATAGTGTTATTGTCTTTTCAGTACTGGAAAATGGCAGGGTCTTCTGTAAGGCTAACACCGTAACTGCAAGGTGGTGACAAGCCATGGAAGTAAATGTCCTATCTACAAGCACTACTCTGTGATGTGAAAGCATTTTTAGTTCATGCATGTGACAAAGCCACAGGCACAGCTACATGGTAAATGCCAAATTCAGCTAGAGGTCAGAACGCAAGTGATTGGACAGGATACAAACAGTTCTCATCTGAGTCCACGGTACCACAAGTTTTGGGTGATTGGAAGACTGGCTCTTAATCCTAGATTCCTGGGCATTCATTCACATCCTGATGGCTCCATTTCTTCTCCCTCTCCCGTGGTGTGAGGTCAGGATTCCGAGCAGACGCTACAGGGTGAGAGGAGCTGTTCTTCCCCCCAGAATGCTCTCTGACAATCAACTATAGTCATATGAAAAGAAATAGGCTTTTTGGGTGAGGGGAATGACCAAGCTCAGATTGACATCCAGGCTCCTCCCATCAGCAGCTGATGTGGATTTTTATTTGTTGTTCTATCTCTGAACCTCCACGTGTTCATACACAACATGGAGAGAATGCTACTCCCCGGGTAGCAGGTTCGTTATGCAAGTTGGAAAAGACGAGCAATTACCAGATGCCTGATGCACTGTGGATCACATCAACGTGTGAGAAAGTGGCCATTTTCATCATTCTTAAGGAAGGTCATGGGGAATAATGTTTTCAGCAAGATGCTAAGCATTTGACATCACAGTGACATATAGTGACTGGGTTGTGCCTGTCACACTGGCCATTTCTCCTGTCTCCTCAAGGGGCTCTTCATGAGTTAACACACATAGAATTATCCACATAGTAATATTTTGAAGCTATTTGCCTCCAAAGCCACAAGGTTCATACAAGTTCGTTTTGTGCACGTGCACCACTTCCTTGTAGGCAGGGCCAGTTCTCAGCCATCAACACGTTTTATCTACAGTTTCTGGGACAACCAAAGATTGCGTAATTGCTCTGTGTCTGGAATAATTTGGTTTTCTGGACATGATTTCAGAAGCATTTTCTGACCTTCTAAACCCACATGGTGCTTCTGGCCTGACCACTCCATCTTTCAACTCACCCAGATGTCCTCAAGTTCTCAGTGTGGACACCGCAGCCCTGTCACCTGTCCTCAACCCAGCCCGAGCCTGTGTCAACTACACACAGCTGGCTCTAACCCTCACTGAATAGAACTAGTGGAAAGGACAACTCTCAGACAGAGCTGACTTCCTGGTGAAGAAACCAGCCCGAGGCTTCCTGCTGTGGGGTCCCTTCTGTGGATCTTGGACTTTCCTGACCCTCACTTTTCTCTGTGTCTCTGTGTGGCAGTTTCTCTAAGTTCAGGTTGAAACAAGAGTCCTAGATTGTGTATGTGTGTGTGTGTGTGTGTGTGTGTGTGTGTGTGT
>LOEQ01000354.1:78243-94923 GCA_001685075.1 Bramus lutescens | reverse complement strand
TCTCTCTCTATATATATATATATATATAAAATCTCTCTCCCCCTCTGTGTGTGTGTAGCTGCATGTGTATGTGTGTGCAAATGTTTATGGAGGCCATAGGTTCTCCAGGAGCTATGTATCTGCCTTGGGTTTTGAGAGAGGGTCTCTCCCTGTCCAACTGCCTGGTGAGCACCAGGGATCTGCCTATCTCTACCTCTGCAGCACCAGGATGGCAAGCACAGCCCATCACATCCAGCCTTTTATGTGGGTGCTAGGGCTTGAACTCAGTGCCTCATGGTTGTGCAGCAAGCCAGAGCCGTCTCCCAGACACCCTTGACTGATTTGAAAGGTGGGGTGCTCATCCCTTAAGCAAACCTCCCTACCCTAGACAATACCCACTCAGGCATGTGCAGCTCTGTGAGAAGCTCCCAGGCTTCCTTAGGGAGTGTTGTTCTTCAGGTCCGGTGCAGCCAGTGCTCCGTTTCCTCTGGTCACTCTTCCATTCTTAGAGAAGGGATCACGGGGTGTTAAAGTCAAGGGCCCTTTTCCTACAAAACAGCCTTGTAGTGATGTTTGGAAATGCAAGGAGAGATGGATTCGCAGGGACGGTGTGCGGCTGTACAGACACACATGCACACAAGGAAGGAGGAGGGAGGGATGGAGGAAGGGAGGAAGGGAGGGAGGGAAGGGGGAAGAGAGAGAGAGAGAAAGATCCAGTCTGATTGGGTTAGGACAACAGAGGAAGGGTGAGCTATAGAGACCATTCATGGGTCTCTGCCTCACCCCACCTCCCCTTCTCCCCCACCCCAGGGCTCCGGACTCCTCCGGTTATCATAAACTTGAGCCTCCAACTCATCACCTGCATGGCCTGCCTCTCCTGACACTTCTGTTTCTCCGGGGTGCTGCCTGCTCTTCATTTAATTTTGCAGCCAGTCACGGCTCTGTGATCCCAAGGCAAAGGGAGGAGTTGGTGATTTATAAAGCCCTGGCTGCCTCTCCAGCCACCTACCCTCTGCTCAGGTCTCCTCCCTGGCTCGCAGCTCCCAGCCACCCCACTATTCCCCCAGAATCAGTGTAAATGGGGATTCTTTCCTATCTATTGAGCTGTCAAGACCCAAGACTGGCTGTGTGGTTGTACACTCTCTTATCTAGATTAAAAAGTCTTAATGAAAAATTCATCTGTCCAGGGTGAGAACTCACAGCAAAAATTGGCTTCTTGAGACTCTGCTGGCTTCTGGGGTTTTGCTTGTTATTAGGAATGACTCGAGGAAGCCACTTTTCTATCTTTCCATTTTGCTCATGGCCTTTTGTGACACAATGAAGCCCTTCCTTGGGGAAGCAGGGTCTTGACTGTGCTGTGCACATGGACTTGGTTGGTATTCGATTTTGCTTCCCTTCTCTTCTATTCCTGGTCTTCTTTGAGAATATTAAACAGCTTGCACTTCGGTTTTCTCTTCTACTTCCCTATTCTTGTTCCCCAAATCCCCCAAGCACCATGGCTAACAGTGCTAGAGGCTCTCGGGTCAAATTCCAGCCTTGCCAACTGTTGTGTGTGGCCTTGGATAATTATCTCACCTTTCCCTCTTCATCAGTAGTGCAGGCTTGATAACTCAGGGGTTGAGGCAATGCATACATAAAGTCTTGCTTGGCTCTCTGTCAGCTCCCTAAGCCTACAGTTATCATTTTAACTTTGGAGAGCCAACTTCCAATGGCAAAGGAAGACCCACGTATGTATGAAGGATCTCTGGAATTTTTGCATGACCCCAGAGGACTCAGGATGTGTACCACAGGGACATGTGTGGTGAATGATGACCCAGAAAGGCCTTTTCTCTGGTCTTTGGATACCGAGTGCAGCTTAGGATGGAGAGAGGCAGACAGGAGAACAAGACGGGGGGAGCAGAATGAAGGCTTTCTCCATTAATGGGACCATATTCCTCCCCTTCACTCAAGCCTCTTTCTCACCCCTAGATTAAGGTGACTTTCAGTGAGGTATGATTTGGTGAGGTTTAGGGAGCACAAACCCTCAACACGTAGAGGCTTTGAAGAGGTACTCAGAGGTCTGAGCTGTCCCTGTCATGGACTATGTGATGGGCATTGTTTTCCGCAAGCGCTAAATTTCTGGATGCAAAAGGCAAAAGCAGCACACTTCTCCTGTCCTTAAAAAAAAAAAAAACACAAAAATTTCTCAGGTACTCTCACATGAGTGGTCTTACCTAAGAACAGTGGTTCTCAACCCATAGGTTGAGACCCCTTTGGGGGTTGAACAACTCTCTCACAGGGGTCATATAAACCACCCTGCATATCAGATATTTACATTATGATTCATAACAGTAGCAAAACTACAGTTATGAAGTAGCATGAAAATAATTCTATGGTTGGAGGTCCCCACAACATGAGGAACTGTGTTAAAGGGTCACAGCATTAGGATGAGAGCCGCTGCCTCAGAAGGTACCAGCTACAGCATGAACACAGCAATGCTGGCCCCTTTTGAGGGATAAGGAAGGTTTTCTTGGTCCAGTCAGGCTGCTGTAACAAAGTATCACCACCCAGGGGCTTAAATCTGCTGTCATCTATTTCTCAAGTCCTAATGGTTGCAGGTTCAGGGTCAAGGCACCAGCAGACCCAGGGTCTAGTGAGGGCACACCTCCTCCTAGCTGGCATCTTCACACTTTACACAACGGACAAGACAAGGGAGCGTTCCAGTTCTCTTTTTATAAGGGCAGTGATCTCATTCGAGATCATTTTGCCTTGTGATCTAATCAGCTTCCCGAGGTTCCACTTCCTGAAGCCATCACAAAGGAGATAAAGTTTCACCACCCAGATCTGGAGAAATGCATCTCATCTGTAGCAGGGATGCTCAAGACCACGTCCTTCGAGAGGCGCAGCCAGTTCCTGCACCTGCCGTCCTACCCCAAGCCCAGCCTGTCAGCCACACCCACAGCTGCAGCCCCTCATGTAGCTCTGCAGAGATGGCAGTGCCCTCACTGTAGTTACTGTATCACAGATGGCAGAAAAGTCATGTTATGCCAGGGAAGAAATCCAGTGGTCATGACCAGTGTTTTTAAAATAAATCCAGAATAATGGGATGGGATGGGGCGGGATGAAATGGATCAAAAGAGAACAAAATAGGACTGCTTCTGTGTTCAGTGCACCTAATGAAGAAATATTATTGTCCTCATTAGGGTTTCTATTGCTGTGATGAAACGCCACGACCAAAAGCAAGTTGGGGAGGAAAGGATTTATTTGGCTTACACTTCCACCTCAGAATGCATTATTGAAGGAAGTCGGAGTAGGATCCTGGAGGCAGGAGTTGATGCAGAGGCCATGGATACTGGCTTGTTCCTCATGGCTTGCTCAGCCTGCCTTTTTATAGAACCCAGAACCACCATCCCTGGGATGGCACCACTTACAATTGTCTGGGCCCCCCCCCTTAGACCACTAATTAAGAAAATACAGTACAGCCTGATCTTATGGGGATATTGTCTCAGTTGGGATTCTCTCCTCTCAAGGGACTCTCTAGCTTGTGTCAAGTTGACATAAAACAAGTCAGCACAATTAGCTTTCGTTTCATTGCAGTATGCATGTTAGGGTATATGCATTGGCTAAAAAAATCTATCTTTGGACAGAGTCACTGTCAACAAACGTAGTATGTTATTAGTTATTGAAATTTCTACTGATTGCTGACTGCCATAGTCAAGACAAACTACCTTTCTCCTGACCATTCTTGTTCTTCATTAGTTTTTGCTTCCTAATTTTTTAGTTGGCTGCAATGATATAAAATAAATTCATTAACACCTGTCCTCATCACACAGCAAGCTCTTCCAGCTCTTAGACCCCAGGATCTTCACATAACTTATGGCATGAAACCAGATCCCCGCTGGCTCCAACGCTCAGCCAGTTTCCCAGCTATGTCTTCGCCAGCCCCTTGGCACCAGAGGTCCTGTTGTGTCTGTCTTTCCAGGGTACCTTGTGTCTGAAAACATCTCTTCTTCCCATACCTCCACCCTCTGGGCCCTGTCTAAGTTCTAATTCCCTCTGATGTTCTCCTCATATACAGACCACAGAAATTCCACGTAGTAAATCCACGGGGGAGGGGGGCTGAGTCACGTGTACCTGAAGAGGTGCCTTAAAACCCACTACCCTACGGCTCAGCTTCTGAGATCTACCCATGTGTCACGTGCATCTGGGGCTTGTTTCATTTTAAATCTGCAGGTAAGTCTCTGCTGTGTGCACCAATATTTGCCCACTCATTTGCAAGGATTCCGACAAAAGGCCAATGGTTGGGGAAAGAACTCCCACAGGTCTGTTCTCAACTCAGATACCAATGGAACCTTCACTTTTTATCAGCCAGTGATAGATTCAAGGGTCTCCACAATCCCTTTTAGGCTCCTAGACTTCAGGCCATCACCGCACTTACAACCGAAGCTGCAGGCAAAAGGATGCAAATCCTAAATATCCAAAGATTTTAATGCAGAAGGCAAAATGCTCCCTTGTTCACAGAGACCCATTGCCTTCAGGGACCTGTTGTTCTTCTAGCATTGATACGTAACACTGTGCGTGAGATGCTGGCCTCGAAGAAGCCCACCTGAGTCCCCATATTCAGTGCTGTGGTGCTCGATTGTAGGCTGTCCTTGTGACTGACTTGCTCCTCCTAGAAGGCCCATCAGAAATCATAGTTAGGGATGGGGACATAGCTTAGTTGGTAAAGTACTTGTCCAGAAAAGCCCTGGGTTTGAACCCCAAAATAATGCAGGGGTGAGGAACACAACTATAATACAAACCTTGGGAGGCAGAGACAGGAGGATCAGAAGTTCAAAGTCATTCTCGATTGGATAGTGAGTTTACAGCCACCCTGGCTGACATGATACCCTGTCTTCAACAACAATAACCACAGTCAGACTGTTTACTGGTCAAAACTTCCAAGCTAACTATGATAACTCCTGTCACAGGCTCTTTGACAGCTCGGAATCAACTCCCAGTAGCCAAGGCCAGGACCTCTCTCTTGGGTTAACTGTTTACTATCTACCTGCTGATAGACCACTGGCGTGTGGGCAGTAGGAGATGCTAGGAATAAAGCTGATGGAACAACATAGGTGGATCTCAAGCATCATAGGGCTATTGAAAGGACACAGACTTGAGGTTGCAGATGGAACTATAGAAAGCGGAAGTTCCAACTGACGGCGGCCAAAGGGTTGATCAGAACCACAGACTTTGTTGGGGCAACTGCACTTTGTTGTGTGCACACCACACCCACCACAAAATGGTGCGCAGAGCTTTTGCCAGCCACTTGGAAAAGCGCTTCGCTTTAGTAAAGTACGTATGTTCTGATAACACAAGTGGGCATCATACACCTTCTGGCTACAGTTAGATAAGGAAATGGACGCCGAGAGAAATTAAATAACTTGCTGCACCTGGGTCTGCGGCACTCCAGAGTCTTCCCACACCAATTCTTTGTACCGGATCAGAGCTGTGGCCTCTCTCTTTGCTACACCCTGGACTGTGAGTTGTCTTCTCCTGTGTGTCTTTCAGGTCGTCCCACCTACTAAATGTCTAAATGTCCTCAAGAGCAGAGATGACGGTAGTTCTAACACCCTGAAATGTTTTATCAGTAAGCTTACACTTTATGAGGTGCCATGTGGCTTTTTAATATATGAATACAACGTGTAAGGGTTTGATGAGATAGCAGGCATAGCTATAGCCTCAGATTCAGTATTTCTTTGTTTTAGAAGCGCAACACAAATACACACACACACTACTTCTCAACAAATTTCTCTGTTGTTATGGTGTATGTATGTGTGTGTGTGCAGATCAGAGGTCGATGTTGGCCGTGTTCCTTGATTGCTTTCTGCCTTTTTTTTTTTGGCGGGGGCATCTCTCACCGAACTTAGAGTGAATCAGTTCAGGTAGACTGGCTGAGCCATCTCCCAGGTCCCCTTGATCGTCTCTGACATTGACTGTACTGATGGAAAGGTGTCAGCACAAACAGAAAGGCCTCGGACTGCTATGCACAGTGGTACATGAAGGGACTTGGTGAGGGTAGCAAATTGAGCGTGAAGCTGAGGATGGAGTCGGTATTCTATGTCTTTCCCTTCCTCAGGGGTGCATCTGTGTTCTCCCAGGCAGATGTGTGGCTCACCAGGACGCTGGTACAAGAAAACCGCCGAATGGACCACCACGAACAGAAATCAGAGTTGCAACCGATTTCAGGATTCCAGTTTCCTTTTCCTTCAGGCAACAATTTGTGGTGTTGTCTGAATAGCATTCAGTGGAATGATGAGTGAATCTGAAGTTCCTTCTGGAGTCTCACATTGACGAAAAGGGACGCGTTTAACGGAGACTACAGGGTGAGATGAACCGGAGATCCCATCCACAATCAGAAACATGGAGCTGCTTCTACCTGGGATGCAGGGGTCAACAGGGTTGCTGTCTGTTAGAGCATGGGACTGCCAATTTATTGCACATGCCCCGACTCCATGAGAGCTCAGCCAGGTTTCTCACAAGACCCTGGCGATCCTTCAGCCCCATCCTCCCCTGGCTTTCACTCCCCTTCTCTCTAACATGTCTCTTCTGTCTGGGTATTCACTGAGGTGGAATGGAACTGGTGGCATTCCAGCTCTGTCTGAAGGCACTCTTGCTTGGCATTTTGTTCTTTCAGCCCTGGCTTCCATCCCTTCCTTTTTCTCCTGGAAGCATTTCCTTCACAGGTCCCTCACACATTAGATCCCATTTCACCCTCTGCTTTACTGGATCTACCACAGGTGCTGGTTTTGTAACAGTAACTAAAATAAGGGTTTAAAGAAGGTTCCACGTCCTCCAACACCCAGTACAGCTGCACACTTCAGAAAGCGCTCTCTCTCTGTCTCTGTCTCTCTGTCTCTCTCTCTGTCTCTCTCTCTGTCTCTCTGTGTCTCTCTCTGTCTCTCTGTATCTCTCTCTGTCTCTCTCTCTATCTCTCTCTGTCTCTCTCTCTGTCTCTCTCTGTGTCTCTCTGTCTCTATCTCTGTCTCTCTGTCTCTGTCTCTGTCTCTCTCTCTCTCTCACACACACACACNCTCTGTCTCTCTGTCTCTGTCTCTGTCTCTCTCTCTCTCACACACACACACACACGTCTTCAGACTGTGGCTGCCATGTTCAACTTGCCATGGACCCCAAAGTCCCCTAAGAGTACATGATCCTTTTGCAAGAAGCGCTGCTGTTTGCAGGCTGGGACGACAATGCCATAGCACTTGCTACACACACGTGAGGACCTGGGTTTGAATCCCTGGCATCCATGCTAAGGCTGGGCATAGATGTACAAGCCTGTAACTCCAGCATTGGGGGAAAAGGGCAGGCAGATCCAGGGAGCTCACTGACAGGTCAGCGTGACCAAACTGATGAATTTCAGATCCAATGACAGAACCTGTCTCAAGGAAATATAGCAGAGAGTTCTAGAACAGGACTTCTAGATCCTTCTTTGTCTCTCATACCTGTACATTGGAGTACACACCTGCACAAACTTCAAACAGACACATCACACAGAAAGAAATAGAATAAAATGAAACTTAGAAAGAATGTAAAGCTAAGAGGAAGAGGAGGAGGAGGGGGAGGAGGAAGAGAGCCTTTCCATGGCTCAAACTAGCCCTGGAGGACATTCAAGGGAGAAAAACATCTCCAAGAGCGTGAGTTAGTGCTGAATTATCCAAGGTGCTCTAGGGATGTGCTGACATTTCCCCCCAGAGAGAACAAACCAAAATCCTTCCCTTAATCTCCTGCCTCTCTTCCACCCTCGCAATGTTAGCTGAGCTTCTTTAGGATGCTGTCTTCAACAGACCCTGGGGGTAGGTGTGAGTGAAAAAAGACCAGGGTGAATGTGAGACATCTTCTCAGAGTGTGAACTGTGAGTGTGAGACATCTTCTTAGGGTATGAATTGTGAATGTGAGACATCTTGGAGTGTGAATTGTGAATGAGAGACATCTTCTCAAGGTGCGAATTGTGAAATGTGAGACATATTCTCAGAGTGTGAATTGTGAGTGTGAGAAATCTTCTCAGGGTGTGAATTGTGAATGTGAGGCATCCTCTCAGGGTATGAATTGTGAATGGGAGGCATATTCTCAGAGTGTGAATTGTGAATTGAGACATCTTCTCAGAGTATGAATTGTGAGTGTGAGACATCTTACTGGAGTGTGAATTGTGAATGTAACACGTTTTTTCAGGGTGTGAATTGTGAATGTGAGGCATCTTCTCCAGGGTGTGAATTGTGAATGTAAAACATCTTCTCGGAGTGTGAATTATAAATGTGATACGTCCTCTTGGAGGGTGCATTGTGCCGAAGAATTTCTAGGAACCCAGCTACAGTGGTACATACCTGTAATGTCAGCACTTAGAAAGCATGAGGCAAGAGGATTGCTTTAGGTTCAACGCCAGCCTGGGCTATTTGGTGAGACCCTGTCTGAAAAACAAAAAATGAAGCAGACAAAAAAATAGTTACTGGGATTTGAAAAAAAAAGTTAAGCACTTTAAACAAATAATTTGAAGCATTGCCTTTATTTTCAACAAGAAGATAAAGAATTAAGAACTAAATGTCAATGATTTGGACCACCTAAGAGGATGCTCCAAAGCTTCAGGAGTGAAGTTTTTTTCCTTCCCTGTCTGGTGGATTAGAAATACACTGCTACACAATAATGATATTCCTTGTGCTGTTTCTTCTTAATTGTCAATTTCATTAGATCAAAGATCACCTAGGAGACCAGGAGAGAATGCTTCTAGGTGCACCTGTAAAGGCCTTCCATAGATGATGGACGGACTAAGGGAGAAGAGCTACGCTGTATGGGTAACATCATCCTATAGAGGATGGACTATGGGAGAAGAGCTATGCTGTATGGGTAGCATCATCCTGTGGGCTGAGGCCCAGATACAATGCAGGTAGGGAGGGAAGAGAGCCATCAAGCTAGTGCTGTGTTCTATCTGCTTCCTGTCCCATGATGCTCCAGTAATTCTCATGATGTTCCTGCATGCCCTTCTGCCATGATGACTGGAACCCTTGAAGCAATTAACAAAATAATTATCCCTCTGCATTGTTTTCCTGAGGCCTCTGTCATAGCAAAAACAAAACAAAAAATAAAAAACTGACTCCCTGGCTTAGTTATTTTTTTCTATTGCTGTGATAGAACAGCATGACCACAGCAGCTTACAGAAGGAAGAGCTTATTTGGGGTCGTGGTTCCAGAGGGCTAGTGTCCATAATGGCAGGAACTAAATGACAGCTGGTGCAAACATGACAACCAGAACTGGAAGTGGAGAGCCAAAAGCTCACATCTCAAACTTCGAGCAGGATGTGGAGAGAATAAAGTGGGACGAGCACGTGGTTTTGAAACACCGAAGCCTACGCCCTTGAGCTTCCTCCTTCAGCAAGACCACACCTCCCAGCCCTGTACAAACAGCTCTACCAATGTGCCCAAGACTGTGGGGGACATTGTCCCTCAAGCCTGCACACTTCCTTTCTTCCTAACTACCCGAAGACAGGCTCTGCTAGGAGACCGGCCAGGGAACGGCCAGTAGCCGCTAGCATGTCCTAGCTCCTTTTAAAATCATCGTGGCCAGCTGTCCTTTCCAGAGGGCAGTGAAAATAGAAGCGACCAGTGAACACGACAGAGAGAAAGTGCCTTAGAGCTGTTGTATTTGGCTGTGAGCCTCCTTTCAGCTCTGGCCTTTCTCCTTCTACTTTTCTGGGACTGTAGCCCCATCTCAGCATCTACTTCTGGAACAAACTTGGCCCTGACACCTCTAAGTCTTTAGAGCATACCCCGAGCATCTAGCTCTGAAACTCTTGTATTAAAAGAAAAATAAAACCCCTAACATATGGAAACCGCTGTTTTTCAAGTTCCTCTTACTCCTGGTTGTAGTTCTTCATAAACACCGTGTCCAAGGTTGGGGGATTTTTCAGTAATTACTCCCTTTCATTGTGTGTGGGGGTGAGAGAGAGAGAGAGAGAGAGAGAGAGAGAGAGAGAGCCTGTGTGTCTGAGCAATTCAATTCTACCACTGAAATGAGTCAGGTTAAAAAAAAAATTACAATTTAAGTCTATGAGTTTATTTTCCCATGCTCCTTAGGGAGTCCCTGACTCACTGTACTGGGCGATCAAGAACATGCTGGATTAAGGGACAAAGGAGGAGTCCAGTCAGCTGGAACTAAGTACAAAGATCCAGGACCCACCCCTAAGAAGGCTCATCATACTCCTATGACTTCTCTCCAGCCATTGTCTTATGGCTTCCAGTTGCCCATATGAAGTTTCGGGAAAGCTTGGTCTTGCTGCTGGACTCCTGTTCTTTTTTAGACACAAGTCCCCTGGTCTCCATTCATAATAGTACCCGATGGCAGTAATAGTGAGATGATGGCCTGAGGTCGTGCACATACAGTGCCCGGCACAGAGCCTTGCATAGAACGCATGTTCCGTCCCTTGTGTTTTCTGTCCTTGATGCTCAGTGTCCTTTTATTGCTTGTATAAAAGTGTTGGGGTGCATTTCAGGTAGTGGCCCTATAGCATGACTTTTCTTGAAGTTCTGTGTTTCTAAAAATAGTGCTGGTAGGCTTGGGGAAGAAGCAGGAACCTTGAGGGAGTCCCTAAAGATCAGAAGTGTCAGTTAGAGACTCACCACTCTAGAAGACCAGACTGAAGAACAAGTTTAAGTGAAGCTCCAAGGGACTAAGTAAGGTGACTTTGAGAGATGAACGGGATAAGGACTGTGAGTTCCCTGCCACAGGGAATGGGTTGGGAGCCTGGCTAAAGCACACCTCCCGCTGGCTCTGAGTTCTGCTGCTGTATGAATCTGAGCTAGTTTCTGTCATGTTATTTACACTATAGGTTCTTCTGAGAAAATAACTGACATTTAATTCATTGATTCATAGACCTTCATTTACAGAAGGTTAATATCTCAATTCTCTCCGTGGAATGAGTCGGATTAAAAAAATAGAATTTAAATTCTAGTTCCATCACCAACTAGGTGAGTGATTGGAAAACTCATTTTATCTCTCTGGGGTAGACGCTATGAAGGCTCAGTACTTCTTATTATGACACATTTAAAAACATGTAGAATTCTGTAAAGAATAATATGCTCTTGTCCACACCACTAAGCCTTATTAAATTGCCAGCATCTAGCCACAGGCACTTCCTTAAAAAAGTAAAAAGCCATTACAAACACAGCCCCAATCCTAACTGGCGCCTATGCCTACTTGACAGCCGTCATAATCTGCATTGCTGTTTTTATTCATGTGCTTTCATTTATTATTTATAGCAGGATTAGGGCTATGGGTTATTTATTTATTATGCTCAGGATCCAGGAGGGTCTTGCTCCCACCAGGCAAGTAGTCTATCACTGAGCTACACCACAACCCCCATGTGTGATTTTATTCTTAGATAAGTCTTATTCACAAATCTGAACTCCAAAACTTCTGAGATACAAATGGGATTCTGTTTCTTTATTGATTCTGTAAACTTGTGACACACATAGTTGAGGCCTGAATCTAAACAGACATGATGTCATTTATGGGCTTTACGGGCCTCACTTTCAATGACTGGGTTTCACAATTTCATTTTGAAACAATGTATACAAACATGGTTTAGTCCTCCTTACCTTGACAAAGACATTTTCCATCATCTATTTAGCACTGTGAGGATTCTAAAAACAGAACAACTCAGAATATCAAAATACATTTTGCCCATGCATGTTTATGACAGAGCAGTAACTCTATATGGTCTTGTATATACCACAGGCGCCCAGCTCCAAAGGCACATGTTCATGAGGGGGTCCATGCAATTTTTTAACTTTAAGTGATATCACACAATATACTTTCTTTGGCAACTTGCTTTTGATGACTAAAAATTTTAAGTGTTATTTTATGTATTTATGCAAACCTGTCTCCGTATGCAGATGTGCCTGTGGAGTCCATTAGGCAGTGTTGGACTCCTCTGAGCTGGAGTTACAGGCAGTCGTGAGCTGCTCTGTGTGGGTGCTGGGAAACAAACTCCAGTCCTTAGGAAGAGCGGCACATGCTCTTAACTGCTGACCCATCTTTTCAGCCCTAGAACTAAATATTTTTAATGCGTCCATATTGATACATATCATTGAATGAGTATAACTGTGTGATACTCCGTTGTAAGAAGGAGCTACATGATTCGCTCATCCTGCCTTTGGAGGCTTCTGAGATGTTTCCGGATTTCTCGTTTTTATAAACTGCACTGAATGAATACACAGTTTCATGGGAAGAGGTACTTCCAATAGAGGGATTGCCGCCCGAGGAATCCACAGCTTTCATTTTTAATCGTGCTTAATTACAGCTCACAGTGTCTTGCCAATTGACTCTCTCAGCAGCAGTGCCTAGTCCTGTTGTTCCTGTTCCTGAGGGCACGTGGCATCATTCAATCCCCCCACCCCCGTTGCCCCTCAGTCTGTGGGTGTGGGAGAAACCAACCAACAGGGCTGTTTCTTGCCTGAGTTTTGAGCCAGTTGGGAAATAAAGACAAGTGGCTTGCAGATAGAAGCCCAAGCACCCAAGGGGCTTGACCTTGGAACAGCCTAGAGGGGGAAGAATGAATCGACCATTGAGTACTTTCCCAAATGGCTCTTCTCGCTAGCCTGGGCAGAGAGGAAGAGAGAGACCACACTTCTGCATTCGGGGTCTTTTTCCAGCTGAGTTCCACATGGAAGAAAAAGAAAATGTGTTGATGCAATGCCCAGCCCCCGTTCCATCTCAGCAGGAAGGAGGGAGCCAGAAAAGAAGCCCTAATGTTTAGGAGAAATCCCTTCCTGAAGAAAACAGGAAGAAGGACATCTGGATTCTCACTGTTATGTTTTTTGTTATTGTGTTTCCTTGGCGCCTACCAAAGCTGACCAAACATTCACACGGCTGCTCATCAATGGTGCTTTCTCTGATGACCAGTGCTTATTTCTTTCCTGTGCCCATCTTCGTATGGTACTGTTGCTCTCCATCTTCGTTGGCATAGTTAATATTTTCTGAACTTTTCATTGGCAGAGCACATCCCTAACACCGATTCTCGGAGTTGGCTTTTTGTTTCTCTTATTTATGGCTAAGTAGAAATGCATGAACAGAAGGTGTCTGCTTAAGTACACAAATCCTTTGTTAATTTTCCTCTAAGGGGTGTGTGTGTGTGTGTGTGTGTGTGTGTGTGTGTGTGGTCTTTGTGCCTTAAAAAACCATTACTGTTACTGTGAAAGCTGGCTAGAGAGAGTTTGAGGAAGTCTGTGGGCCAAGCCTCCTGAGCAATACTCTGGAGAGGGAAAATGAACACCTATACTTTTTTTTGCTTTGAGTCCAGATCTCACGTTGTAGACAAGGCTAACCTAGAATTCAAGGAGCTCCACCTCCCTTTGCCAAAAAATGATGGATTAAATAAACATGTCATTTATCAATATGGGTAATCAAGCGCTGAGATCAAAGGAATGTTCTTCGTGCCTGGCGGGAAGTCTACAGTCTTGAGGAGCAAACCAGATTATATGCAGGCAAAAAGGAAGAGGGATAACAGGGTCTACCCCCATCCCCACACCCCAGCTGCCTCTGAACAGCTCAACTTGTCCAGAGTTCCACTGGGCTCAATCCCTCAGACTCAGACCTATGCCACTATGCCTGGCTGCCAGTGCTTTTCTGTTTTGTCCTTTGCTGCTTTCGTATAACAGTTGCAACCAAATAACTGACAGAAAAAAAAAAAAGAAAAAACATACAAAGATTTGTTTCGTCAAAATGTTCAGTTCATCCTGGCTGGAACTTCTGTCTCTGGGTTTGTGGTGAAACAGAATGTGACAGCAACAAGATCACGTGGTCAGGGTCTTTCCTCATGGCCAACAGAAAACAGAAAGGAGGGAGCTGAGGACCTAGTGTAAGCTTCCTAGGTGTGCCTCCAGTGACCTGTTTCCCTAGCTAGGCCCTACATCCCAAAAACAGTGTTACCCAATGGCCGAGGATTTAACCCATGAGCCTGTAGGCCAGAAGAAACCTTTCCAAACCAAAATGCAAGGCCCAGGGAGGAGGATCAGCAGTTAGAGGTGCTTGTTCTGTAAGCCGGTGACTTGCGTTCCATCCTAGGGACCTACATAAAGGTGGAAGTCAAAGCAGACTTCACAAAGCTGTCCTTTGTCGTGCACACACGAACACACTTGCACTCAGGCTAAAAAGAAAAATTAACTAGCGAAGAAAAAAAAAAAGCTTCCCCAAGACTCCTCGGGCATCAATCCTATTTTCTGCCCACACAATCTAATGACTTCCGGCTCTTAACTATGGCTTTGGTGATCGGGTTTCCACACGGAAATACTGGAGAAATACTAACATTTGACTTCTGTGAGAGACACAAAGGTCTTTGTGCTCACAGATAAGCACTAGGGGAACCAGGAATGTTCAGCTCAGAGGGTTGTCTCTTCAAGAGGAGGAATGTACAGCTCTTCTGTCCAGGAGGCTAGGAGCAGGTTGACCGCCATCAATAGCCTGGTGAACTGGGAACTATTAGTATGGCTGAGACCGCACCGGATCCTCCTCCAGGCCATTACTATGAACATCTCAGTCACTCTACAGCCCCTGCCTTTCCGGAAGATGCCACGTTTGCTTTACAAGGAGCTTCAACATAAGTCACGACTCCTTTGTTGTGCACATGGATTGAGCATTTATCACTAGGAAAATTTTCAACAATTTGTGCTGTGCTTAAATAGACCTAAAGAAAACTACTCAGAGTCAGACTCGAACCAGCACTGGCTACTGAGTCCTGCTGAACTGAACAGCCTTCATGCCGCCTATGGATCACTACTCTGGTGGCCGTGTTGGTTGCAGAGACCGCCATAGACTTTCTCTGTAAACAGAGACTGCTCTGATTTCCTGCCTAGCTTCACTCTGCAAAGCCATTGCCCCAAATAGCTTTATTCATCAACCAATCAAAGCAACACATACACAAAAGGACATCCCACATCACTTCTTCTGATCAGATTCTGAGATATTTATGGATGAGAGTGTCTGAAACTAGACAGGCCCTATGTCCAACTTGTCAAGGGGCCCAAGGGGCCCTGGTGAGAGTAGGGGGTTTTGTGGACACAGGGCTGATAAGCTGGGGTAGGACAAGGACAAGTCATCTCCTGGAACAGGGAGGGCTGACATCCTCCTCAAGTGCCTTTAGTGAAATCACCTTTGAAATCTGGAGATCTTGTATCCTGAAGTCACCTGACACCTTCAGGTCACCTGGATCCACATGGTGTCATCACCTCTTGCCACCACCAGGAAGAGCAGCAGCAGCTGAGGTGACTTGAATCTGTGATCTGCAAATGTAAAATCTTGGGGTTCCATCTTCACCAGGCATCAGATTAGCCGTGCTTCCAGGAACAGGTTCCTCGTGCTTTGCAGCATCCCACAATGTCCTCTCTGCCAACCATAACAGCTCAGAGGCTTTCTCTTCCGAGCCCTATCCTCCAGAAACTCTTTCCGGTCTCCGTCACAGCCCACATCATCACTTGTCATGCTTAGTAGGTCATTGGTGTCGTTATTTCCCAGAGAACCGGTAGTCTGGCCTCTCATCTGCTCCTTCCCATCATGTTCACCACATATATTCTCTCTCAGAGAGCCCAGATGAACCAAGCTGGGGCCAAGAAAGGTAAATATCTCAGTGTAGTCTAGATGGCTGTCAATCACTGAGATTCCTAACTTCCTACCAGAAAACTGATGAAGACGGGAGGGGAATAAACTGGGAGGGCCAAAGAGAGGCAGGCATGAGGATGGATGTCACAAAAGAGGTGGAAAAAGAGCCCTCACCCCTTTCCACACTGTCTGATCTTGATTCCCAAACCCCAAATCTGTACTGACTGGACCACTGAACAGCTGGACAGCAAGTGGCTACTTGTAAAGAACTATGTCCTATCCACCCCACCCCACATCCCCTGTCCCTCATCAGCACCTCTCTCTTTATATAGCTTCATCTAGAATTACCGAGGCAGTGATGGGAGCTGGGAACAGGAGACACTGTCAGGAAGTGCCCTGGTACCAGCCAGCACTACAGAAGGTGGTAGTTCAGCAAACCAGGGAGGGGAGGCTGGAGAAGGGGCCAGTCCAGCCTAGTGAAACAGAGAGAACCATACTGGTAGATATGGGGAGTGGGCCCTGACGCAGTGTCCAGAGATGGGTCTGGAAGAGAATTTGGCAAGCAGACAAAGAAATAGAGAGTTGTCACGTGGAACCTCAGTCTCCTCTGCAATCACAGCTCTGCGGAGAGGGAGCACACAGCTCAGGACAGGTGCTGTCCTGTATGGGAAGGGGGATGCCCAGATCTCTGGAAGTGGTTCTCTCTCCTTTCCTCCCTTCCTCCCTTTCGATCTGTCTCCCTCCCTTTCCCTCCTTCTCTCTCTCTCTCCATTTCTTCCTCCCTCCTTCCCTTCCTCCCTCCCTTTCTATCTCTCTCCCTCCATCCCCCCTCCTTCCTTTCTCACAAAATAAGGGGGAAGGAGGGCTTAGTGTTCTCTAAAGCATGCAAAGAGAGGATGTGCCAACACAGAGCAAAAAGAAAAAATAGTCCATGTGGAAAAGCCAGCAGCTGTGGCTGCATGAAGAGGACAGGAGGAAAAGGCACGGCATGCAACAGCGGGCTTAAAATGCGGGTTTGTCCTTCCCCACAAGATGAAGCCCATTCAGGGCTGGAGAGATGGCTCAGAGGTTAAGAGCATTGCCTGCTCTTCCAAA